>PVJX010002136.1:0-116433 GCA_004027295.1 Dolichotis patagonum | reverse complement strand
CATCAACTTCACGGGTGTGCATTCCCCATCAGCTTTTCCAGCACTCAGAGAAACTACGTGACTCCTAGCAGCATAATGTGATTTAAACCTCATCTTGTTAAATGTCAATGTTTTACATTTCCTTCCTAAAGGGATTAGACCACAGTAAAATATTTTTACAAGAAACATCTAGTAAAGATGTAACTATAGAGGCATACAAATTGGTTACGGTGATGAGAATGGTTTGGACATGGTATTAATCAGCTCAGACTGCTCTCACAAAGTGACACAAGTGAGTGGCTTCGATGACAGATATTTATCTTTTCATAGTTCTCGAGGCCAGAAGTCTGAGCTCCAGGTGCCAGCAAGTGGCTTTCTCTTCAGTCTTCTCACTTAGCTTACAGGTGGCCGCTATTCACGGTGTGTTCACATGGTCTCATCTCAGCCTCTGTGTGTACCCTCTCCTCTTCCCACAAAGACCCCGGTGACACTGGGTTCTGCTTCCCGTCACCATGTGAACTAACTTAACCATGACTACATCTTTAAAGACCATCTCACCCGGTGAGTCCACATTCTAGAGTTCTGAGAGTTAGGACGTCAACATATACAATCTGAGGATGGAGGCGATTCAGACCACAGCGACCTTCTTGCACAGATCTTTAGGCTCACTGGTCAGTGGTGACATATTGGCTGGCACTCTGTGTCATCACCATCGCTTGTTCAGGAGTCATTTGTGTTGACTCCAATGTGGCGATGACTCCCTTGTGGTCCTGCTGGTTAGGTAAGTGTAGTTACCACGAGCTTGTGATTTCCACTGCGTCTCAGCCAAAACGGACATTTTAGAGGGCAGTGGAGGTACACCAGGAGATAAGAAGAAGATTCTGTTTTGCTAATGGCTGCTACATTCTGTATCCTAAAGACCTAAGAAGAAAATATGAAACCTCTCAGTGTATATGCTCTTGAAGTAGATTAAAATATTGATTAATTTTTGTACATGCTTAAACTAGTTGTGACACAGTAGGAAAACTGAACACCTAGCAGGGAAAGGGTCTCTTTACTTCCTGTGCCCATGCAGGACATCTGACACCCATTTCTCCTTGCAACCCGAGAAGACCTCAGAGCCTATCCTTGCCAATTTGTTTCAGCTTACAAGTGAGGAAACCGAGGAGCCTAGAGGAGAAACTTGTTCAAAGTCATCAAAATGTAACACAGTCAAGACTGCAATTCGAATGCCCAGCTCCCTGGCCAGGATTCTTTATATCATATCCTATTGCTTCTTTTTTTTTCTTTTTTGTCCTATTGCTTCTTGATCTGGAGTATACTGGCCTTGATGGTTAGGGTATTTGTTATCAAACCACAAGTGTACTGCCTTCATTGTTCCTACTGTAAATACTAATATATTATAAATATTACCCTCATGCATTCTGAATATTAAAATATACACAGTCTAAATATATGATATGTATGTAATATATGTACATAATACAATGATACAAGTATATTATATATATCATATATAATTATACAGTCATACATACAGTACTACTGCTTTGCCAAGCTTTCCTTGTGACAGGCAGCAGCCACACAGCAAGTGTTCTCTCTGGCTCGGTACTCCTATATTAGTCGCTTTGTCATTTCTAGGACAAAATGCCTGATACCCACAACGTATAGGTGGAGAGGTTCATTCGGCTCATGGTTTCAGAGGATTTAGTCCATGGTCTGCAGCCCTGCAGGGCAGAAATAGAATGATAAAAGGGAATGGGAAAGAAAACCTGTCCAATCTATGGCAGGCGGGAAGCAGAGAGAGAAAGGGAAAGTGAGAGTGAGAGACACTCTGCATAAAGGCACTGGCCTAGTGACTCACTTCCTCCAGGTGAACCCCACCTCTAATCAGCACATTCAACTAGGAGCTTTCCAGTAGTTTAATGCACGAATGAGCATAACACCCCTCTTTAAAAGCCTCCCTTTTATCCCCATGAGACTTTGGGAAGAAATTTTAGATCTAAACCATAATAGGGCATGGGATATAGCTCAGCGGCACAGCACCTGCCTGGCAAGCATGAGGTTCTGAGTTCCATTCCTGGTAGCCCCACCCCAAATCCCCCAAAAAACAAAAAATGAAACCACAACAACTTCCCACCACCCATTCACAACCTCTTTTGCGGATGATCACACAATGTCCCCTTGCAGTCCTAAGAAAACCGTGTCCAGCCTTCTGGTTGAGGACTTTCCTTTCCTCAATACTTTTCATCTGTCCTCCAGTTTCATTTCCCTGTTTTGTTAGAGCCTGCAGTTGATTTGGTCCCTGTTTGATCACCTGGATTGAACCCCGTGAACTCACATGTATTCTTCTGGTACATCTGTATTTCCCTGGGCTTCTGACCAGCATGTTTTTCTGAGACCTTGTCTTCCTATTCACTCTGTCTGGAGTCCTGCTGTGCTACCAGAATGTGATTTGAGGTGATTTATATTAAATCACTATAGCACACAAGAGAAAGTCAAGGAATTCTGGATGAAGACATTTCTCCTTTGCGTGCTTTAATCCTGAGTACAATTTCTAAGCAACAAAAAAGTGTAATGACATACCTTGGTTTTTATTTCTCATAGTTGCTAGCTATTGCTTTTATTTTCATTTGTAAAATATCCCAATTCCTCCCAACCCAATAATTAAATACATAATTCAATAATTATCCTCTGGGCCTTCTTCGGTTTCAACAAAGACCCAAGCACAGAATGCTGTGAACATAAAGTGATGGGATCATTGTATCAAGCAGTCATTCCTACATACAAATGCCTTAATGCAAATATGCTTTATCTCTAAAAAATTCAGCTAGCTCAGTCTTATATTTTACATAAACATTATTTCCTTTTAGTCATTCCAAAAGCCAAATGTGGCCTCAACACAAATCACACTAAGCTGAAACAAAGTTCCAGAAGATATAAACATGGGGATGGGTTAGAGGCAAGCTTACTTCAATTAGTCCCCATGTGGCAGTTTATCTAAGTTTTTCATTAAAACTATGCAGATGTTTGTTTGATCATTTCTCAGAAAGAGTCCTTGACCTAAAAAAGACATTCTAAGAATAAGAAATTTAAGTGGCTAATAATAACATATCTAAGCCTATTTTTTCTAGTAATGCTTTTGTATTATTCTACAGACTGTGAGACACAGTAATCTCCAGGCCTATGCTGTATTAATGAACATGACACAGACTGAGCCCTGCTACCTGTGATGTGCTCTTACTAGACCATTCCCTGTGGATTGATCTGCTGTGAGTGTTTATGCATTCCGTGCTACTGGCTTGAAGTTTAGTCTAAGAATGTCATCCACACTGAAAAGACAATATTGTAACACAGAGGAATACTCCAGAGAAAATAGTATGCAAAATGAGCTTGACTTACCTATATAATACATTGCTTTGGAAAATGTTACAATGCAGTTGTAATTATGTTTTCCTACAAATTGTCAAATAACCAGATGTAGTGTCTTAGGATCCACTGTGGTCTCTGTTAGTAGATCACCTAGAGCAAGTTCTGCTGTTAATTTGCCGATCTGCCTTCTCTGTACCTTAGTTCTATCCCAATACCTTGTTTTGTGTTGGTGTGAGGATTAACAGAATCATTGCATGGATAGAGCTGAAAACAATTTCTGACATATAGCAAGCCCTATCTATACACAAAATTAATTGGCATAAATAATCTAATGATAGTCTATATTTAAGTGTTAATGAAGAATCATGCTATCTTATTTTCTTATTGCATTAATAAGAAAAAAATATGTGAATTGTCAATACAAACTAAAAACTACTTTCATATAGACTAAAACTGATTTATAGATAAAAGTAGTATATAATGTCCTAATATTCTACGTCTGACTTTCTAAATGATGTAAGATATTTAAAGCCAGTTGCAAAAAAAAATGATGTAGGGTGACATTATTGGGGATCAAGCACTTACAGAGTTGAGTAGAGGCAGAGTCAAGGCAAACAGAGGCGATTAAGAACCATGTTTGGAAAAGACATGCTGGCCCTGAGAGGAGCCCATCAAGAAGAAGAAGCCAATTAGAGTTTCCAGTAAGGGGTGCAAGCAAGCCATGTGGCGCCCAGGAAGAGAGAAGCCAGAAAGCACCTCCATGTGCCTACTGGGGTGCAGGCTGAGAATCGAGGAACCCCCTACCCTCCCCACAAGCAACTGGCTGGTTCAGAGGACAGGCTGAGTTTGATAGCAACTGAAGTACAAAAAGCAACTGAATGCTTGTATTGTTGGTGGACTTTGCAGCCCTGAGGCCAGCATGTATTGGGAGGATACAGTATGCCATACAGCAAATACGGGAGATTTCCTTCTGTCTTGTATCCAATATGGTTCTCAGTGTCTTGTTTTGTTCTAATTTATTGTTTTACTTTATTCAGTGTTCTGTTTTGATTGGTTTGATTTTACTATGTCTGATGGAATGGACAGCTATTGTGAAAATAATAAGATAGACCATGGTAGCTGTCTTAGTTACTTTTTACTCATCGTTGAGACAAAATACCTGATGCCCAAAGTTGGGAAAGGAAAGGTTTATTTCTTACAGTTTTTGGAGGTTTCAGTCCATACTCAGTTGGCTCCAAGGCAGGGTGGCATGGCAGGGCCGCAGTTCATGGCGGAAACAGCAAGCAGAAATCGACAAGAGAGAGAGACACACCTTCTTTCTGCCATTATATCACATCGTGGCTCCATCCCTAGGCCGGTGTAGTACTCACACCCCCAATCCAAGCACTAGACAATGAACCAATCACAAATGAACAATGCAAAGGCATGAGGCTTGGAGGCCACTGACATAAACCATGACAGTAGCCATTGTTGATTTCCTAATACCCTGCTTCAAAGTTCTGTGCCAATTTCACAGCTTTGTTTTGATTGGCTTTATTCTGTTTTGTTTTGTTGGGTTTTATTATCTTTAAAATTAAAAAAATGTTTGTTGGTAGCTACCAACAGTCTCGAAGGGTCTATTCACACAGTTGCCTCCAATTATACTTTCACAGGTCCTAAGGTACAGTGGGCCTCTCAAATGTGGACTTCATGGAAATAGTCACTGCAAAAGTACTTCCATGGAGGGATTGTTTGGAGTAAAGGCCAATGAATAAAACACCAGTCTTTTGGGAAATATATTTAGGAAAGACTCTGTTTCATTCAATTAGAGAAACCACACTCCACATATTTATTATTTTAAAGTCTATCCCAAAAGGGAATCAAATCAAAGAAGGCTTTTTTTATTAAATAAGAGTCTCAAATTTGCTACTAATCAGGGGGCCTTTAAAAACAGTCACAAAGTTGAAGGTTTAATATGAACAACTTGTTTCTTTTCCTGTTTTCTTCTATTATTTTCTTTCTTATTCCTTGTTTCTCTTTCTTCTTCTTCTTTTTTTTTACATTTGCATTTGCTTTACCAAGTACCAGTGTTTTGAACCACTCAAAACAGGTAAAATAAAAAAGATGACTGAATAACTATGTTCTCTTTCATCACAGTTTTTACATAGCACCATCATAATTACATTTTCAAAATGGATTTGCACAAAGTGTACTGAAGATACAGGGCTGCACTGCTGAAATCTTTATGAAGGAATATTAAATAGATGCTGTGTAGTAAACAATTTAGAGACTTATTTTTAGGGTAGAAAGCAAATGAGCTCTTTAAAATATTAAATTATTTCAATAACCATCTAAATTACACATTGGGGCTGTGATCTCAGAAAATCAAATCTCTTTATATTTCACATCACCTAGATTAAATTCCTAGATTAGATTCATTAAAATTAAGAAAAATTTCACTTTTTATTTTTTGTTGGTCCATATTGCATGACATAATGATTATGTTCTTTGTGAGGAGTTTGTACATCTCAATTTTTTTCATCCCCTTTATCTCCTATCCTTATCTCTTCCCTCTATTTCTTGACCCCATTCCATTTGAAAATGGTCTATCTTCCTGGTTCCTATTATCTATCCTTTATTTTGATCTTTATTTATATTTTTAATTTCTTACATAAGAGAAATCATGTGATATTTAAGCTTATGTGTGTGATTTATTTCCATTAGCATTATGGTCTCAAGGGGCATCCATTTTCCTACAAATGACTTGAGATTGTCTTTTTTATGGCATAGTAGTACTCCATTGTGTATAAACACCACATTTTCTTCATCTATTCATCTGTTGGTGGACATATAGGCCACCTCCAAGATTTGGCTTTTATGAATTGTGCTGCTGTAAACATGGGTAAGCATGTGTCCTTATACTATGATGTTTTGAACTCTTTGAGAAGATACTTAGAAGGTATCATGGTTTATATAAGTGGCCCCCAGGCCTCACTCAATTATGACTTTACCAAATCTAGTGTTTTTGATTGGCTCATTGTCTAGCGCTTGGATTGGTGGTGTGAGTGCTACACCTGCCTAGGGTGAAGCCAGGATATGATGTAACAGTGAGACGAAGGTGTGTCTCTCTCTCTCTTATGGGTTTATGTTTGCTGTTTGCAGCAGCCATGAATGGCTGCCCCACCATGGAGCCAACTGAATATGGACTGAAACCTCCAAGAACTGGAAGAAATAAACCTTTCCTCCCCTAACATTGGGCATCAGATATTTTGTCTCAGAGATGAGTAAAAAGTAACTAAGACAGAAGGAGATAAAATGGAATGTCTATTTTAGTTTGTGAGGAGTCTTCATACTGATTTCTGTAGTAATTGTACAAGTTTATATTCCTGTGAATAATGTAGAAGCTTTTCTTTTTCCTTGCAGCCTTGCCAGTACTTGCTGCTATTTGATTTCTTGATGATAGCCCTTTGGTCTGGAGTAACACGGGATGTCAGTTTTGTTTTAGTTTACATTTTTCTAATGGTCAGCAATGTTGAACATTTTTTTCATGTATTTATTGAGCATTTATACTTCTTTTGAGAGTTGGTTCTTGATTTCAGTTGCCTGTTTTTATTGGATCTTTTGTCTTGTAAAAGATAATAAATTAGACTTCTCTGGGAGTCTAATTTCTTCAGTTCTTTATATATTCTAGATTTTAGTATTCTGAGGAATAGCTGGTAATTTTTTTTCCTATTCTATGGTATGCCTCTTCACTATATTGGTTATTTCTTTTGCTGCACAGAAGCTTGTTAATTAAAGCAGGAAGTATCAAAATCCCAGATTTGAAGTTATATTACAAAGCTACAATGATAAGAACACCATAGTAGTGGCACAAAAAACAGACAAGTGGATCAATGGAGCAGAAAAAATGATGCATGGAAAACCCCAGATATATTGAGTTATTTGATCTTTGGCAAAGGGGCCAAAAACATGCACTAGAAGAAAGATAACTTCTTTAATAAATACTGCTGGAAAAAGTGCCATTCATACAGAAGACTGAATCTAGATCCATATATCTCACCATGTACTAAACTAAAATCAAAATGGATTGAAGATCTAAATGTTAAAATAGAAAAAATGTGCTGTAAGATAAATACATAAAATTCTTGAAGATATAGGTGTAGGCAAGGACTTTCTGAACAGAACCCCAATGGCACAAGAAATTTCACGAAGAATCAACAAATTGGGTCATATTGAGTTAAAACTTTATTTTTCACTTAGAAATATGTCATTCTCCATAGATACCCTCCTCAGATGCCAAATTACTGGGTTTTTTTCCTCCTGGAGCTAAGTAATCATTAGACGTTGAGTATTTGAATATTTCTGTGCTACAATCTTTCCATCAATAAAAGTTATTTTTGTTCTTTATTTTATATAATAAGTAACAATGGCTATAAATTGCTTTGTACTGTTCAAATTGAAACAATTCCCTAATTAATAATATCATATTATGTGAGAACAAAGAGGCACGATCAAGGTCCTAGTACGTGAAGGATGTATGTCAGTGAACTTGGATGAGCTCCAACCAAGTTAAATAAATTTGTATAATAAAAGGAGGAAATGGAGAGCTATGGTAATGAGCTGGGGAGATTTGCAAGTCATATCTGGCAAGAGACAAGAGAATAGAAATATGATTTTGGAATAGAATGCTTAGGAATAAAATATAACAAAAAGTTCAATTGTAAGCTGCACACAAATGCCAGGATTTAGTGAAATGATTGCCAGAATGGTGTGGTCAGAATGATACAGGAAAAATATAGATCCCATCCTGCTAGATGTCAGATGTGTTGAGTCTGTGTCCCCTGAATATCAAAGAATCAATTCCAAGGGACAAAGGAGGTTAAGAGTAAGAAAGATTTAATAGAGCAAAAGCACCTGAGAGATAGGAGGATCTTGAAAGGGATTGTCACCAAGGCTCTTTTTCAGGGATGTTTCTTTATAGCAAAATTACAGTGGGGGTATAACATGGGTCAGCTACAGTGAGTCTGTAGGAGTACAAGTATAGCCACTTGGCTAGTATTGATCCAGTAGGGAATTGAAGCACACAGCGAGGATCATGGGAAGAAGCAAGGCATTTTGGGGAAGGCAGGGGAGCATGGGCCTGGACGTTCTGGTCATCTACACATGTGTGATTCCTAGCTGGGCTCACTGGACCAGGTGGTGCTAATTATAGTATATTCTCAAGTTGTTGTTTATCTTGCAGGCCTGGCTATTGCATCCTCATCCTGAAGCCTTGCTCTCTTCAGATTTGCCTCCAGCTATAAGTCTAATGTCTCTGTTATTTGCACAGACTTTCTTGAGGACCTGGTCCATCTCTCACTGTATATTAATTTCTGTCTGACTTCACCACTTGTAATAAGAGTGGAGTTTTGTTCTCTGTCAATATAAAGTGATGACTTGGCATCTAGTGCAAAGCAGATAATGTTTAGGGAGCCACTGTGTAGGAATAAACCACATGTCTGAATCCAAATATTAGCCCAGTGACATAGAGGAAGGACCTGGTGCCCCAAAGGGCTACATATTTTTCTCATCATGAGAAAGTGAGTCAGTAGAGCTGGGGTTGGAAAGAGAATCTGTAGCTTCCAGGTCTGTACTCTATTTTCTACCACACTCCCAGCACCTAGCCCTAGATCCAAGACAGAAGAGGCCAAGAAAATGTTTGAGGAATGAGTTGGTTGTTAGTACATCAGAATCTAGCCTGCAAGGCTTTTCAGTTCTTAATTATTTTCGTGTAGCCCATTTTCAAGTGATAACTTTCTAATGGAATAGTCTGGTCACTGTACGTTTCTAGTGGAATAGTCTAGTCACTGTAACTTTTAGGATTTTTAACAAGATTCCGACTATGCTTAGGCTTTTTTTTCCTCCTACAGTTTGCATCTTGTGACAGACCTAATGAATATCCATGGGTGATTTTACAGCCACTTACTGGGATATGGAACATGCTGGGCATGCTGAACAGGGAAGGATCCTGAGCAGGAAGCATTTGACAATAGATTTAAAGTCCACGGATCCTCTTTCAAAGTGCACCATTTCTTCATTCGGATTACATTTATAGATCAAGATTCACTAAGTGTGAACTTAATGGATTTTAATGCTCAGTTCTTTCATTCAGTTTCCTGATTCATCTAAAAAACATACTTCTAGTTTCAGCCTTGTGAATGAAGCGCTACCTGTTATCGCAGGATAGACGCACAGACCATAATGCCATCCCCTTCCAGCATTGCGCGGCACAGCAGGGCAGGAGCGGCTTACTAGGACTAGGACTGGACTAGGAGCACGATAGGTAATGAAGTCTTTTGGAATTTAAACTTGAGAGCCACTTTTGTTTAGCGTTGCAAAGTGAATGAGATGCATCCCATCATATTGATTCTGCCACTCTCGTCACACCATGTATCACTTTCAATAAACTCAGCAAATCCATAATTTCACATATTTAGCTGATGCTGTGATGAGTGCCCCAAGGATGTCAGCTGCAGGACTGATTATTGGTTGGATGTTCTATTTACCACTGTGTCTTCATGACCAGCATCAAGCAAAGTAACCAGTGAAGTAACATCGTTGTATGAATGAAATGCCTGAATCTACATTTGTTTAGTAAGCTTGATCTCTCTCCTAGAAGAAGCACAGAAGCAGTAGTTCTTCAATTTGCTCCAAACATAAACCTAAACCAATCGCTTGGTTTGCTTAGTAATCACTTGGGATGCTTGAAGGAAAACAGTTCTGAGCTCTGAGTTAGAATCCCAAGAGTGGGTGGTCTGGAAATGTACCTTTGACACATACTCCAGGGCTCTCTTAAGCATGCTAGAATTTGAAAATGCACTGATGCCCAGTTCTTTTGTTTAATAGCATGGTACATTTCAAGAAGAAGTTTTCCATTTAAATCTGCTATTTAGGATTCTAAATGTTACTCAACTATTTTGTTCCAAGACAGGTGACCTCAGAGAAAGATAAGAATTCACCTAACTCTGCCCTGTGGACTTGGCCTTCATGGCATGCTGCTTCCATTCATCTATTTTACTTTAAGATTGCATGAGCTCTAACAAAGGCTGTATCTGAGACTCTGCAGTTCTCAGTCTTTGAGGACAGACACACTATTCTTCCCATCATTTCTGTAGCACCTGGGACAAATTGTTCAGAGCCGAGTGTGGATGTTTAATGTGAAAAGCATACCGCTAATTAATCATTGTGTTCCCAGATGGAACACTTACCCCAGAATTGCTGCAAGCATAGCTGAAGGACCCATTCTCACCTGTTTTCCAGGCATGTAAGATTCATACAAATGGCCTACTAATTTTGCCTTTGAGCTTCTTTTCCTAATTTGGTGCATTTGTTTATTTTTGTTAGATTGTGCACTAGACACTTCACAATCAGGTAGCTGTAATGGGCAAAATGTTGACTCACTGAGTTAGACATCTGGAGAGGGGGAAAGTATTTTGTGTATTGAATTTGAATGAAAGGTGGAAGTGTTTCAAAGAAGAAAAAAATAACCATACTGTTTGTAACTCATGCTCCTAAAAATGCTGGTTAATAACCAAACCAAGCCAAACAACACCTTGTTCTCACTTGCTAGTAGTGAATTTCCAGAAGGGATTGCTTTACAAAATGTTAATTCAGTGCAAGCTTCCATTCTCATATACCTGTTTTGCTCTATTTTAAGAGCATATCTGCTTCCTTCAAAAGATTGTTTTCATCTATCAGGCAACCTTATATTCAATGTCTAAGACAGTTTTTGTTCCTTTTTTCTCAGATCTTAAATGAAGCAATCAATTCCTATTGCACAGAACTCTTCACATTTTAATAAATTCTTTATCTTAGAGTAACATGTTATGTTTCATATTTCAAAAGCACTGACAAAGAAATGAACCTCAAAGTCCAGTCCATCCAAATGTCTGTTATAACTCATCTATCTCCTCACTAAAATACACACTGTGACCTTTTGTAATATTTATAGTTCTAAATTATGTCTCAACATTATCTGTCAAGTCTATTCAAATTTTCTAAACATCTCCTTTGGTGTAACTGTTTTTTGAAGACTCTGGTAAGAGCATTCTTGATAGGGCAAACAGCCTTTTCAGCACCATGAGTATTTAAAATGATAAATATCTTTTTCTGGAAATATTGTAGAGAGCCTTAATTAGTATATTTATGCCACCCAATCAGGTATTAAACATGACAGAAAAGAACTTTACCAGTGTGAAGATTTTGTCCAGGATGACTAAGTTAAAAGAAACTGCCATCATACGTAGCTAAATTGCCAAGGATCAGATAATAGTCATTGTTTGAAACCAAGGAAACATCTGTAAGTGATGAGTTAAGCCAGTTTACAGACAGTGAAATGGTTGGGTCAAGTGTCCACTTCTTTTGAGTAGAATAAAGTATTTAAAATCTATTCCAATATGGAATAGAAAAGGCCTGTACAAGCATTTAAATAATTTAGTATATTTTTCATGACTTCAGAGTCAAATATAAGTTTAAGAAACTCAGATGTTAAGAGGACAACTGATCCAAATTAGCACTTCACAAAGTGAACCAGCAGTTTCACCATATGCAACCAATGCAAGGCATAAACTATCTCATCATTCCCCTTCCTAATCTCCTACCCATGTCTTCATCCCTGCTGGCAATGTGCTAGACCAGAGGTTTTCAAAACAAAGTTGTTTAGCAGCAGAAGCAGCAGCAGCAGCAGCAGCAGCAGCAGCAGCAGCAGCAGCAGCAGCATCTCCTGAGAACTTGCTAGAAATATAGAATCCCAACTCTAACTCCAAACCCACAAAACAAGGAATTCTGGGGCAAGATTCAGCAACCTGTTTCAAGCCCTTTGTCGTCAAGTGACTGATATTCATTTAAGTTAAAACTACAGGGCCAGAGTGCTGTATGTTACTCTCATCTTATTTAAAATTTGCTTCATTTTCTCATTCTATAAGAAACATAGAGGAGAGGTTCATTGCCTAGGCAATCAAGAGAGGAGCTCAAAATTCAACCACTTTTGAATTTTAAAGGAAGAAAAATTTAAGTATTGTGTTTTATTTTTCTTTATGTTGTTTCTCAAGATTTTGAGAAATGTGTACCTATTTCCCTGATTCATAGAATCCTCTATTTTGTAACTTACCCTGGTAATTTTCCTCTCCAGCTCAGTAAGAGTCCACCTGATTAGATTTTAGAACAAATTCATAGACTCTGTTAGTCTCTAGCCTCTTCCCATCACAGCTCCATTGATTTCTCTAACTATCTTTTTACAACCGTATTTCCCAACTTTGCCATCACCTAGAGAAAGTTTCTTTTTTAAATTCCAATCACTGAAACATACCCCAAAATAATTAAAGCAAAACATCCAGGATTGGGATCCAGGCATTGATTTTTTTTTGTTACTAGAGCTCTTGAGTGGTTCCAAAGCACATGTATAAGTTTATTAATACACTATGGGTTTCATGAAGCATGTAGAAAAGTAAACATTTTAAAGAGAAAAGACAGAAATAAAATGCAAATCTATCATTTTCTTCTTGCATTCCACATGTTGCTCGGAATGCATCTATCTCAGAGCCTTAACTCTAAGACTATTTTCTCTTCCTTCAACCACTCAGGGTGATCTCTGACGTGCCCATAAGCTTGATGCCAACTGACCTCAGGAGTGAGAACTTGGGAAGTTGGTTTCTGCGGCCTTTTCTTTTCTTTCTGCTGCTTTTTTTTCTTTCTTTTGCTTTTGTTTTTTGGTACATTTTAGATATACATAGTGATGACATTCAGCATATGGAATTCATACCTGTACATAATATATCTTGCTTCTTTTTTTCCATTCCTCTCCCCGCCTTCAACCCATCTTCCCTTCCTTATTCACAAAGGCTTTGTTTTCATTTTTTCCTCCTTTTTTTGTCCCTTCTTTCCTACCTTCTCCCTTGTTCTCCTTCTCATTTAAATATTCTCTTCCCATTTCCCAATATCTATTATACATTTTGGTCCTTATTTACACTTTTGTTTTCTCACACCAGAAAAATGATGTGATAGTTATACTTGTATTTATGATTTATTTCACTTAAGAGTATGTTCTCAAGTCCCATCCATTTAGCAATGTCCCAAGTTTATCCTTCTTTATAGTTGAATAATACTCCATTGTATTAAAAAATCTTTTTTATCTCTTCATCAGTTGATGGGCATTTGGGTTGTTTCTAGGGTTTAAGTATTACAAAGTGTCCTGCTATAAACATGGATGTGCATATATTATTGTGGTATGATGCTTTTAATTCTTTTGAAAATATACCAAGAAGAGGAATAGCTGGGCCAAATGGAGCCTCTAGTCCTATCCACACTGATTGCCACACTGGTTGCACCAGTCTGCATCCCCACCAACAGTGGAGAAGGGTTCCTTTTCCCCATATCCCTGCCAGCATTTGTGATTGGTTGATTTGTTGATAGCAGCCATTCTTTCTGGAGTGAGATAGAATATCAGTGTTTTTAAATTTACATCTCTTGAATGACCAGTAATGTTGAACATTTGATTTTTATATATTCACTTGCCACTTCTACTTCTTCATCAGAGAAGTGTCTATTCACTTCAGATGCCAATTTTGGGGGTTGGGTCTTTAAATTTGAGGGGTCTGATTTTTAAAAAAGTTTTTTATGTAACTCTTCACACTGTTGGTAGTTTTTCTTACAGACAAAGCTTGTTAATAAGTTGAGATCCAAGTTGTTCATTCTTTGTGATAATTCCTGTGTAATCAGGGTTTTCTTCTCACACTAATGTCTTCAATAATTCTATTTGTTTTATCTTCCAGAAGATATAGTGTTACTGTTTTAACATTTAGGTCTTTGATCAATTTTTATTTTAGTTTGCTGAGTGGTGAAAAAACGAATCTAGTTTTAATATTCATTATATTAAAAAGCCAGCTTTTCCAGCACCATTTATTAAAGAAGCTATTTTTCTTCCAGTAAAGGTATTTGACTGCTTTGTCAAAGATAAGGTGACCAAGCATGTTTGTAGCTGTTCTTGAATCTTCTAATCTGTTCCATTGGTCCTTGGGTATGTTTTTAGCCAGTACTATGGTGTTTTTTATCATAGTAGATTTGTAGTATAATTTCAAGTTAGGGGTTGTGATATCCTCTGTCTTTCCTTTGTTGCCCAGAGTGGCTTCTGCTATCTAGTTCTCAGCTGGTTCTTAGTGAATTTTAGAATTGTTTTCTCTAATTCTGTGAGATATGCCATTGGAATTTTTATCTGGATTGCATTTAATTTGTACAGCAATTTGGGGAGTATGGCCATTTTGGTTCTTCCTACCCATGAACAAAGGATGCCTTTTCATTTTCTGTTATCTTCTTTGATATCCTTTTTTGAGAGTACTTGAGTTTTACTTTCTTCATTAGATTGAGTCCTAAGTATTTCTTTTTCTTTTCTTTTCTTTTTTTATTGGATGCTATTGTAAAAAGTGTTTCCCTAATTTCTCTCTCAATGAGTTTGTTATTTGTATACAGGAAGGCTAATGGTTTTTTAGTGTTGACTTTGTATCCAGCTCTGCCACTGAATTTGGTTATTAAATCTAGAAGTCTTTTAGTGGAGTTTTGGTGTCTTCTATAAGGACTATCATGTCATCCACTAATAATGATAATTCAACTTCTGCCTTCCCTATCCTCATTCCTCTTATTTCTTTCCCTTGTCTAATTGCTCTAGCAAATATTTCCAGAACTATACTGAATAAGAATGGTAACAGTGGAAATCCTTGCCTTGTTCCTGATTTTAGGGTGAAAGCTTTCAGTTTTTCAGCATTCAGTGTGACATTGGCTATTGGTTTGTCACAGATAGCTTTCATCAGAGTGAGATAAAGACCACTTATTCCAATTTTCAGGAGGGTTTTGTCATGAATGGGCATTGGACTTTGTCAAATATTTTTTTCTGCATCTATTGAGATGATTATATAGTTTTTGTTCTTGACTTTTAATATGATTATTACATTTATTGATTTTCATATGTTGAACCATCCCTGCATTCCAGGGATGAATCCTCCTTGGTATAATCTTGTTGATGATTTTCTGCTTTCTGTTTACCAGTATCTTATTAAGGATTTTTGTTCTTATGTTTATTAGGAAGATTGGCCTATAGTTCCCCTTTTTGGTTGGATCCTTCTCTGGTTTTGGTATAAAGGTAGTGCTTGCTTCCAGGAATGAATTTGGGAGTTTTGCTTCTCTTTCAATTTCATTAAAGAGTTTGAAATCTCTAAATTTCTTGTAGAATTCAGTAGTGAATTCTTTAGGGTCTGGTCTTTTCTTTGTTGCTTGGTTTTTAATTACATCTTCAATTTCATTGACTGATATTGGTTGATTTAGAGTTTTTATATCTTTTTGATCCATCTTTGGTAATTCATATGTATCTAGGAATCTGTCCTTTTCTTCTCTGTTTTACATCTTATTAGAATACAGGTTCTCAAAGTAGGTATTGATAATCTTAAAGATTTCTTTAGGATCTATAAGTGCAGATTATTTTATTTTTTTATTTTAAAAACAAAAAAGAATAAAAATGACACAAAATTTCAAAACATATTAATAGGAAATTAACACTAGCATATTGTTATTTTAAAAGTAGCTGTTCAGATTACAGGATTTAAGCATAAAAAATGATTAAACAATCAAATAATAAAAACACAAACTGTTCTTTTTGATGCACTAACAGAGATTAGTAGTGTAGTTATTTATCTTGTGTACATATATATATATATATATATACATACACACATATATATATGTATACGTATATATGTGACATTTTCTCTTCTTTTCTTCTTTCCTCTATCCCAGTTGTTCTTTCCTGTTGAATAGTTTATTTCCCTTTCATTTTCACAATATCTATTGTACATTTTTTTTTTTTTGGTGCCGGGGATCGAACTCACGACCTCAAGTTTGCCAAGCAGGCATTTACGCCACTGAGCTAAACCCCCAGCCACCTATTGTACATTTTGGATCATATTTACTCTTTAGTTTTTTTGCACTAGGCAGACAATAGGATATTTACATATGTGATTCTGATTTATTTCACTTATGAGTATGATCTCAAGTTGCAACCATTTATGTACAAAAGCTTCATGTTTATCCTTCTTTATAGCTGAGTAATATTCCATTGTATAAAAATATAACATCTTTTTTATCCACTCCATGGTTGATGGGTATTTGGGTTGTTTCCAAGATTTAGTTATTACAAATTATGCTGCTACAAAAGTATGTGCACATATATTTCTGTGGCATGATGTTTTCAGTTCTTTGGGAAAAATACCCAGAAGAGGAATAGCTGAATTGAGTGAGACCTCCAATCCTAGTTTTTTGATGTATCTCCACACTGATTTCCACAGTGGTTGTAGTAGTCTACACTCCCACCAACAGTGGAAAAGTGTTCCTTTTTCCCTACAGTCCTGCCAGCATTTGTTATTGGTTGACTTCTTGATGGCAGCTATTCTTTCTGGAGTGAGATGGAATCTCAGCATTGTTTTAATTTGCATTTCTCAAGTGGCCAGTGATGTTGAACATATCTATATGTATTTATTTTCTACTTGTATTTCTTCATCGATACAGATTATCTTAAAACTGAGTGCTACAGTTTAAAAGTACCTTCCAAAGAATGTAAAAGAAAACAGGAACTGATAAATTACCTGAGACCAGAATTCAGACTTGAAGTAGAAGTAATAGCTGTTTATCTGAGAGTTAACAGACATGTACTTCCCAACAAAGGCTTCGCTCATTTTAAAAATGCATTTTAAAAATCTATAGTAGTTCTTACCAATCACAGGTAATCATGCCCAGAGGCACTCAAGTATATAAAAAGCAGGGACTCTTCAACCTTAATGATACCATGCAGGGAAGAACAAGCAAACAGATGCAAAACCATGCTTTTCACAGAAGAGCAAATCTAACTCTAATAACTTCATATTAAGAAATATTCAAGAGAAATGAACACAATATGAAAGTATGCTTGTCAGGCATGCAAGATACTCTCATGATGATACAACTTGTTTGTAGTATGGTACAAAGGAGAAAGATTATGAATCCTAGAACTACTTGCTTTACTGCTCAATTTTGTCAGGTTTAGGGGTTGGCAAGCATTTCTGGTGAAAAAGTAGATGATGATAAATGCTATCTGTTTTGTAGACCATACTATCTCTGTGGATACCACTGCAGTGTGTAAGCAGCCACAGAAAACGTGTAGTCAGATAAGCATAGCTGTGTTCTAATAAAACATTTTTCCCCTAATAAAACAGGCAACTGGCAAGATCTGGTTTGCAAGGCGTAGTTGGCTGACCCTGGTCAGGTGTATAATTTCTATGCATGATCACTATGTCTTAGTGGCCTTGAAAGTCCCCACTTCTACGAACCTCCCTCACTTGTTGGTGTGACCTACAGTTCCATCAATAATCCTTGAGTCTTCACACTCCATGCATTCTTCCAGGGAAACCTCATCTGTTTTAACTCCTGTAAATCATGATCTCTGCCTCTACTAATCTCTGGAGAGCCAGCACGCTTGACAGGCAGCTAAAGTCTCACTCCTAGAGCCAGATGCCACCTCTACGCAACCACTTGGGTGCTATGTAGACAACTACAACTCAACATCAAAGCTACTACCTCCCCCTCATAAAACCTGTTCCCCTTCATTTTGAATTTTTGCTGTAAAGATTGGCTTTCTCATCCATCAAGTTATCCAAGTTGAAGACCTGAGATTTGAAAGCAACTCATACTCATCACTAAGTAAACTGTGGCAAAGGTGTATTTTGGACCACTCAACAGTGTCAAAAGTCATGAACTACACCCTTATACAGCAACATGGAGAGATCTCAAAATCACAGTGCAAAAAGTGTTACGCAGTGTGATGCTGTTTGGTAATCTAAAAGTCATTCATCATAAATGCAGCACTGTATTTTTCAAAACCATGTAAGAATCCTGGCTTACAAACAAAAAATACACCAAAATGAAGGCCCTTGTAGAAAGCAAGAAATGAATTGATTTTGGGGGAAGAGGAGTAATCAACAAAATAAGAGGAGAAACTTGACACACCAAGGACTACAGTAAGCCATCATGATTCCTTCAACTTTGCACTTAAAAAGAAAGCTTTTTTTAAAGTAGGAAAACTGTACTGTAAGACTTCAAATCCTACGATTAAATTTAAAAATAAAGAGAGTAGATGATTACATTGTCACTTGTTGTGATGCTTGAAAATTTGGGTAAAGTTGAGTATATAGTAAGAACTTAACTACTTAAATATTAATAATGTATTTCAGTTACAGAGCACAGCATGCACTTTTACTCATGGCAGTAATCATTAAATTATTAGACCACTAATGAAATCTTCTGAAGTTTACTAAACAGCTAGTAAACTCCTAAATAAGCCAAGTCAGCCTGCTTCATGAGGAGAACTGCTTTACATCTGTCACCAAAATGAGGATCCTGCCATGGTGTCCTATTTCAAAATGTAGCACCACATCGAATAATTCATTATTCAACCAGCCATATGCCATGACATCGTTACATAAGGATTTTTCTTAGAGCTATACCATAAAAGTTTATAAGTAGAAATTTGAAAGGGTTAAGCTGTTAGCTTCAATTTGGAAAATTAAAGAACATTCAAAATAGAAATATATTACTTTTATTTTCTGCAAGAGTAATCCAGAATGAAAAATACCACCAGTTGTTAAAGGGAGAATAAGCCAGTGAGAGTTGACTGAACTCTCCAGTTTCTAATATGTTGCCTCAGTTAAGTTTTTATAGAATCTGTTAAATGATACAAACTCCTAAAGACTAAATTTGATACCATGGCTTTCTGGTTGAAGCTAAATATTTTATATTTGAGAAAAAGTCACAATTTTTATCCATTCAAATATGAAACATAGGAAAAGAGTTTTGTTTCATTGTTTTAGAAATAGTTTAAGCTTTCTAATTTGTTGCTAAGCCATTGGTTACAGTAGTATCATATATTTAGAATCTTCTCCTAGCCCTTCAAAATCACTTTAATTCCATGTGTTTTCAAATCCATAAGTGCATGCAAACCCCACATCTGAATCATCCTTGGGGAAAAAAAAGAACAATGCAAATACTGGCAAGATCATTTCAAAGTCACTGTTCCTTCCTTCCCTCATTCCCTTCTTGGCTTCATCCCACCACCACTCAAGATCTTCACAACCACTTCTGCCAACGTCTTTTAAATTTTCCTCACTGACACATAATAACTATACACATTCATAAGCTCCAATGTGATGTTTCCATCTATTCTACCCGCGTCTTCTGGGGCTGCAACCCCCCTTTCTCTCCTTCAGAGTACAGTTTATGTGAAAATGGTTCACAAGCTCCAAGTCACTTCACAGGAACATCTGCTGTACATACAGGTTGCTCAAATAGATGAGACAAAAATGATTTATTTCAAAATAGCAGAAAGTGTAAGAACGTAACAAAAAATTATTGCATTGGTCGTAAACCCTCTGGTCTTTTATTGGAGATAAGTTGCTGTGATGATAACAAGGAATTTGTTACTGTCTTTCCCAGGAATGTCTATCTTTTCATAGAAAGCAGGATGGCCTGGCCCTGGGGAATTTAAAATTCCAGACTCTGTGCAGGTGTGGTAAATGATAAAATTTCAGACGCTGTGCAGGTATGAAGGGTGCTTTTGGTCAAGAGAGATGAAAGTGGTGGTCATCTTCCAGAAAATACCACCTACGGCAGCTACAGGCCACACAACACTGGCTACAACTCAGTTCAGCCCAGGTTCTGTAAATATTGGCCTGGAGTTCGAGAAAAAGTCCAAAAATAAATGGTGACTGTATAAATTCTAAATTTGAATGCGGTGACAAGTCCCTTTGACTTTATATCCTATATTGAACAGTCAATTCTCTGTTTTAAATGTCTGTCTTGTCAGATTTTATAATGTGGGGACTTTGCTGTGAGAAAAATTCTGGTGGACATGAATGATATTAAAATAAAGTTTTTAAGAAATCCAGATGTATGTTTTACATTTTCAGCCAGAATGTGCTACTATTTTAAATTTTTATTGTTCCTATTTAATAATTAAAATTATTCATGTTTTAAAATCTCATTGGAAATTGCAAGATCTGAATGTCTGGCATCTATCCAAACTTTTGGAACAATCTCACACTTTGAGTCACTGGGGTCTTGTTTCATCCAGTCTGGATTTCAGACTGCAAACTCAAGCCAATTTCCTCAACATGAAGTGTATGTCACCATATTTGGGCAAAGACTGGAGTGATTCTAATGAAGCCTTCTGGGTTGGGTCTGAATTTTGAAAAATAAACTTTTTTTCTTTGCACACAGTTAAATTACTAGTTTATGGGTAGTATACATTATATACAAATAAGTCAGTTTTTATTTAATCACATATTAGAGTTATGGGACTTCTAACAAAGTGGTGATACTAAAGTCTGTTTAGCATTTTCCCACCTCTAATTGATGTCCTTAGCAGAAATGACCTGAGATCTTTATCTGCTCTTAGATGAAAATGGGCATCTACTTGCTTATTGAGCTAGTGGTGGGACAAAGCTGTCCCTATTAGATCCCCTATTAGCATTTGAGTCCTAATTCATACGACAGACCTTTGGCTCATGGGGAAATTGGCCTTTCCACAAAGTACAGAAATTGAGTCCCCTCAGTATCCATGACTTTGGGATATGCTCCTTTGGGCTTCCTCTGATGTGATTCTAGTATCAGAATTTTCTCATCTTTTTGATGAATATTTATTTGGTTCCTTCTATGAGCCAGGGTCTCAAGTGAGTGCTGGGGATGCAATAGGGATGGAATAAACATCATTCCTATTTGGATGGATCTTACAGTCAAGTGGCAGAGTCTAATGTTAAATGAATATTTATATAAATATCTGTCTAGATTTCAATTACAATAGAAGTGAGGAAGAAGATAGTATTAATGCTCAGTAGGAGAATCTAATTTGGTAGGAGATTGGGAAATAAATTTAAGCTGAAAGCCATGGTTATGAGGGTAATACAGACAAGCGTTAGATATTAAGGACTTTACAGATCACGTTTAGGATTTGGATCCTTACCCCAATGCCAACTTAGAAACAATAAAGGGTGATAATGAGGAAACAAGAGCAGACCTTTATTTTATGATTACTATGCCTACTACATGACAGAATGAACTGGTCAGAGCCAAAGGGGATGCAGGAAGATTAAAATAGTAAATAAGTTAATGCTATTAGGCTGGCAGGTGGTGAAAAGTGGCTGAACAAAGGGGTAATAAAGAGAAGTGGATATTTGGGAGTTCCAACTCATGGAATTTATTTGGGTGTGAACAGGAAGCAGGTAAGAAGTATGTAGTAAAAATGGCTCTGTCCTCCAAGTTTATGAAATAAATGACAGGATGAGGAACAGTTTTCTTTCTTGAACTTTGATGGAGCAGAATGGGGAAAGTTAATTTTGATGTTGAACATTTTCCTCTGAAATTTGTCTTAAATAGAATAAAGATAAAGTAGGAAACCCAGAATTCAAAAATATGGATTAGAGATTCACAAGAAAGTCTGGGCTTGATAGTTACACTTGGGAGTCACTTATTTCAGCACTCTGGGTTTCTGAAATAAAATCAAAATGCCAATTTCTTGTTGTCTTCCATTGCCCTATTAAATATATGCAGTGGAGGACATTTTTTCTCAACTTTTGGTGAAAACTGGAACACTACCATTTAAAAAAAATTTTTTTTATTTTTAAAGATGGTAAAATTAAACAACAAAACAGATCATAAGATAACAATGTAAGAGACACAGATTTCAAAGCAAGACAACCAGAGATCTTCACTATCTATCATATTGTCTCTTTTTTTCTTCCAAATAGTTGTCCATATCTTCACACACAATGAATTCGTGCTAAACAAAATAGTATAGAACTGATCAGAACAGGATCATGAAAGTGTTTTAGGTCTTCAAGACCAGACAATAAGGAAGTCAACAATGGCTGCCATAATGTCTCTCATTCTCTTCAAAATACCTGTCCATACCTTCATGTATGTTGAAATTAAACAAACAAACAAAAAAAAAGACTAAGATCACTCTGAACAAAGAATAATAGTATTTCTGGATTTCATATCATGATGCTACAGGATCACCACTGTGTACCTTAGAGTCTCTTTTTCTTCAAATTAGCTATTCATTTCATCGTGCATTATATTATAGATTCTCATAAACTTTTTAGAAGTTCTATGCATGCATGAGTCTCTACCTGTATACCTATCCTTTCTGTATTAGAGGGAAAAACAAGACAAATCAAGACAAAACAAAACAAATTCCTAGAAAAATATGAAACTAAAAAGACATATAAACAACAGTAGCAAAGAACTCAGAACACTGACAACATAGGCCTTCAAAACAAGGTGGTATGAGCATAACTGGGGTTATTATTTTACATAATGATCTTCAAGAGTTCCTCAGATCACCATACAATAATATGCACAATTGTTCCAATCCCATGAATGTTAACTATTTTATTCCAAGAACTTACAGAGTTTGTAGTGCAATCATCTTAGCTATCCTGTGTGGTTATATAATTTTAGACATTTTTTCTTTTCGCTTACATTTTATTTGTCCTCATTTTCCCTGAGATGTTATTTTCCCCCTGTAAGCAGATTCTTATCCTTTCATTATAATTATTGAGTTTTTTGTATATTATGTACCTTACCATTTCTTATACTGGGGAGACTGTATGGTATTTACACATGTGAGTTTGATTTATTTCACTTATGAGTATGGTCTCAAGTTGCATCTATTTACTTATAAATATCTCAATGTGATCATTATTTATAGCACAGTAGTACTCCATTGTATAAAAATGCCACAACTTTTTTATCCATTCCTCAGCTGATGGGTATTTAGGTTTTTTCCAAGATCTGGCTATTACAAATTGTGCTGCTATAAACATGGGTGCACATATATCACTGTGGTATGATGTTTTCAGCTCTTCTGGGAATATGCCCAGAAGTGGGTAGCTGGGTCAAGTGGGACTTCCAATCTCAGCTTTTTGAGGAATCTCCAGACTTACCTCCACAGTGGTTGCACTAGTCTACACTCCCACCAACAGTGCAGAAGAGTTCTTTTTCCCTGTAGTCTCTCCAGCATTTGTTATTAGTAGTTTTTTTTTTTTTTATCCTGGCCGTTCTTTCTGGGGTGGGATGGAATCTCAGTGTGGTTTTAATTTGCATGTCTCTAACAACCAATGATGCTGAACATTCTTTCATGTATTTATTTGCCATTTGTATTTCTTCATCTGAGAACTTTGTATTCATCTCAGATGCCCATTTTTGGAGAGGGTCTTTGAATTTTGGGGATCTGATTTTTTTTCATTCTTTATATATTCTAGACAGAAGTCCTTTGTCTGAGGGACTGTTCACTAAGATTTTTTTCCCCAATTTGTGGGTTTTCTTCTGGCTATGCTGGGGATTTCTTTCAACATGCAAAAACTAATAGGACACTATCCCAGTTATTGATTCTGGGAAGTATTTGCCATTCAGTTTGATTCTTGTTCATGAATTCTCTACCTACCCCTATGTCTTCAAGATTTCTACCTACTTTGTCTTCCAACAAATTTAGTGTTTCTCTTTTAATATTTAGATCTTTGATCCATTTAGATTTTAGTTTAGTACATGGTGATAGGCATGGGTCTAGTTTTAGTTTTCGGCATATGGAAAGCCAATTCTTCCAGCACCATTTATTGAAGAGACTATCTTTCTTCCAGTGGATGTGGAACACTACCATCTTAAAATGTTTGAACTGTTGTGTCTGGGCACATTTGCAGTTTCTTTCCAGAGTCCTTACTGGGAACTTCCCACCTGAAATTGTCAGTTCCTTTTTTTGCCATCCTTAGGAGTCTAGCCAACTATCTCCATGCAGCCCTTTGGGGTGGGTCAAAACATGTCCATACTGGCTCTGTCTTGTGGTTTAGTCACTTCTGGCACATGGGTGTCCTCTCCAACTTAGGCTGGTGACAGAATGTCATAGGCTAAGTGGCTTAAACCACATAAACTGAGTTTCTCAGAGTTGTAGGGACTGTAAGTCTGAGATCAGATTCTGATGCTTCTCCACTGAACCCAGTTAGAAGTAATGGTTCATGCTGATTGACCATGGAACATGAAGGCAACACAGAAAATAACCTGAAATGTATGCAAACAGAAAGTAAATAGCATACATTCTTCAAACGTCTACAAGAAGCACTGAGTTGCATCCGTGGTGGAACATCCATTAAAATAAAATTGCCCCCACACATAAAAAAGAATATGAGGCAGATTTCCTATAGTGAAAAACTCTGTAAAGTTTTATACATAATAAAAAGTACAGAAAGGTATGCACTTTTGACCCTACTTATAAAAATATATGCATATATATTTTTCATAAGTCAAACAAAATATCTAGAAAAACATATATGTAGAATTCCTAAAATGATTACCTTTGGAGAGTTGGATTGATCCAAGGGGGCTGGAGACTTGCCCTTTCTCCTTTATAGATTTTGATGCATTTGAGTTTATGAATGTCTTACCATTGTAACAGTTTTTAGATGGAGCAAACAAAGTGCATGATACTAAGGCTGGCCGTGCTTTCAATATGTGTCATGCAAAATGACTGGTTTTCTTTCAGCTGCACACCTGAAAATTTTTCAAGTTGTTCAATGGAAAATGAAGGTACCAGTACATCATGCTGCTATCTGAAAGCCAGCGTGGATGTGAGTCCAGTGTGTGATTATCAGCTGAGGGACGTGCGTCAGCTCACTTGAGAGCATTCTGCAGGACTACAGTGCCTCATTTCAGTGAAGCAGAGCTATTCCTAGTGCCGTGACTAAATTTATGGTGTTTTAAACTGCAGCAGTTAGTTTTAGACTTTCAAGCTACCGTATAAATTTCTATGTACTGACTTTCTTTCCACTTAGTAAATGCAGGAAAATACAATGGTAATTATTGATATCTCTATAATCCATTTCTAGTATTTTTTTTGGCATTGTGTTTAGAAAATTAGGCACTGTGAAAAGTGGTTCTCAAAATGCAGAATTATTTTATTGCTGAAAATAAATCCTTTATTCCTGGTATTAAGTGCTCATAAATTACCTTAAGTGGGGCTTTTTGGGGCATAATCTTTTTTTTTCCACAGAAAAAAAGGCTGTTCTACTATTTACTGAGTGTATGAACAAAAAAATCTGTGTTATTAAATGATTTCAAATGAGTATATTTAGATTTCTGGAATAGCTGAATTATAATCAACATGGAAAAGAAAATACCACTAAAACATTCTCTTGACCAAAACACACACTCCACCCTTCGGCCACTTCCTCGTGAAAGCATGTGGACACAGAACTATTCACCCCACCTCATCTGTTCAGCTGGTCACCCCAGATAATCAGAGGACTCAAGCATAGCAATAAATACATTGTTTGCAGATGCCACGAGCACCCATGATCGTTTTGTCATCATCCTATCCTGTGGAAACACCATGAAAATGAATTTTTTTCACAGATCTGTTGCTAAAATGTTACATAATGCAAAGCAGCTATGAAACACATCTATTAAAGCAATCATGTCAAATGAGAAATAAAATCTATTATCAACATTAAGAAAATTTGAGGAAAAAATGGAACAAAAATGGGAAAAGAATAAAATTTCTCCAATCGTTAAGTCTCTTGGTAAAGTACACATAAAATTATTGTCTTAACATATTTAATGTGAACAGTTTATGGCATTAAATACATTTATACTGTGATACTATTCCCTTTCCAGAACCCTCTTCATCCTGTAAAATCGAAACTCTACACCCACCCTTTAAATAACTCCCCATTCTCCTTCCTCAGACATCTGGCAGTCATTATACTTTCTCCACAATCTTGACTTATCTTGGTACTTCATAAAAGTGGAATCCTGGAGTATTTGTCTTTTTTGTGATTAGCTTATTTCATTTAGCATAATGTCCTCAAGATTTATTCATAGATTAGCATATGACAGAATTTCCTTCTTTTTTAAAAGTTGAGTACCTTTCCACTGCATGCATATATGACATACATTTTGCTTGCCCATCAACTGTGGATGAACAACTTGGGTTGCTCCCACCTTCTGGCTATTTTAAATAATGCTGCTATGATCATGGCTGTACAAATTTCTCTTTAAGATAGTGTTTTCAATTCTACATACCTGGAAGCAGAGTTGCTAGGTTGTATGGTAAGTCTACTTTTAAGTTTCCACAAAACAACCACACTAATTTCTAGACTGTACCATGTTTCTTTCCTACAATCAGTATACAAAGGTTATAATTTCTCCAAAGCCTCAACAGGAATTTTGAATTTTTGGTTTTGCTTTTCTTTAGAGTAGCCAATCTAATGGGTGTGAAATTATATCACAGTGAAGTTTCTTTTTCTTTTCTCCATTGCAGTTTTGATTTGCATTTCTCTAATGATTAGTGATGACATCTTTCCATGTGTTTATTGACCACTTATAAATCTTCTTTGGAGAAATATCATTTGAGACCTTTGCCCATTTTTGAATCAAGTTTTTCTTATTGTTGCTATTAAGTTTTACCTCTGCATATATTCTGAACATTAATCTTTAGTAGATATAAAATACAGTTTTCCCCAATCTATGCTTATTAATGATGACAGTAAAAACATTAAACTATGAAAAAGAATGGGAGTAATTTCACTGATAAAGTGGTCACCAAATGTCTCTATTTTTACTGAAGTCACATAGAATACTGGTACCTACATCTCTTGAGGGCTGACATTGGTGAAGACATAGTTGCTTATTAGTGGGTGAAGAAAGGGGATGTGGGCAAGAAAAGTTGAGTGGACACAGAGCATATTTGTAAGTATATATGTATTTGTAAGTATATATGTATATATATATTTTTAAAATCACATTTCAGATAGTGAAAAATATATTAAGTGATCAGACTGATAATTTTCATGTTCTTAATAGTGTCAAGATATGGGTGATCTCTTATATTTGTTTATGTTTTGCATATATTAATTTTATTAGTATTTAGGAGTATATAATGTTTATACTCACTTTAGTCAGTAGGTTCGTGTACTTAACATATCTTTTTTAAAATTTCATTTACTCTTCCCTCTTCTCCCTCCTTCCTAGGCCCCCTTCCCATCAGCAAAAGATCTATCTTGTTGTCTCCCTTTTGTATCTCTTATTTTTAAAGTGATTTATACTTTGGGTTTCTAATATAGGACAAGTTATGTGATATTTAGGCATGTATGTCTGATTCATTGCATTTAACATTATGGTGTCAAGATGCACATGTTTGGCTACAAATGACTCACGTTTATCTTTCTTTACAGCATAGTAGTATTCCTTTGTGTATAAATATCACATTCTCTTTATCCATTCATTTGTTGATGGATATAAAGGATACTTTAAAGATTTAAGTATCATAAGCTGTGCTGATAAAAAACATGGGTATGCATGTATCACTGCAATATGATGTCTTTAACTCTTTTAGGAAGATATTTAGAATGAGAACAGCTAGGTAGAATAGAATTTCTTTTTTAAGATTTTTTGGATTTTTTTGAGACAAGAACTCACTGTGTTCCAGGCTGGCCTTGAACTCACTGTATAGCCCAGAATAGCCTCAAACTCAATTATCCTCTTGCCTCAACCTCTTAAGCACCAGCATTACAGGCATATGCAACCAAGCCCAATTATTTTTTGATTTTTTTTTTTTTTAGAAATCTCCATACTGCTGAGCACAGGTCCATACTCCCAGCATTCAGGAGGCTGAGGCAGAAGCATCATTGCAAGTTCAAGACCAGCCTGGGCTACAAAGTGAGTTCAAGGCCAACCTGAACTGCACAGTTTGTACTGGTTTACATTCCCTCCAATGATGTAGAAGTCTTCTCCTTTCCCTACAGCCTCACTGGTATTTGTTATTATTTGATTTCTAGATCATAAACATTTTTTTCTGGAGTAAGATGCAATCTAAGTATTGTTTTAATTTGCACTTCTGTAATGGCAGTAGATGTTGAACCTTTTTCATATATTTATTGGTCATTTTTACTTCCTCAAAAGTGTGTATTCATTTCAGTTGCTCATTATTTGATTGTGTCTTTGAGGGTATCTAATCTTTTGAGGTCTTTATATATCCTAGATATTAGTCCTCTAGATATTATATATTTTAGATATTAGTCCAGTCTGTATTTGGAAACATTTCTCCCCATTCTATCAGTTGTCTCTTTGCTCTACTGATTTTTTCCTTTGCTATGCAGAAGCCTTTTAAAATGATATGATCCTATTTGTTGATTAGCTTTCATCTCATGATTACAAGCTGTCCTTAGGGTCTGTTGCTTTCTCTTCACATTGGTTATTTCTACTGTTCGTATACTCAATAAAATTCTTTATTTCTGAGATTTCTGTTTGATAATTTTTCATGAACTATTTATTGCATAAATTTGTCATTAATTTTTGAATTTTTTGGCTAAACTTCTATTTTTTTGTCTCTTCTTTAACCATATTGGTTACTTTGTTGGCTAATTCCACTATGTGGAATTATTCCATCTTTGAACTCACCAAGTTATTTGCTTCCTTTTTGAGCATTGCATATAGCTCAGCTACTTGGAGTTTGATTTTGTCTCCAATGGTGCCAGTTGGACCACCTTTTGGAGAGTTGTCTTTGGAAGCATTTCGTTGCCTTGTTTCTTTCATGTTCCTGTTTTGTGTGTGTGCATGTGTGTGTGTGTGTGTGTGTGTGTGTGTGTGTGTGTGTGTACTGAAAGTTAAGATCAAATAGAGTGAGGAGACTTTGTTTTTGGAATAGTGATATCTTTAGTTAGGGTCTGTAGTCCAGGAATGTGATCTTGGCTTCTTTTTCAAGAAGTATTGTCTTTTGCTTCAATTTATTAAGTTTAATCATATTGGAGCAGGTCATTGTGTTGTAAGGAGAGAATTCCTACTGGTTATAACAGCATACCAGATCTAAGCATGTATCAATCAACCCCTTTTTATCAATGCATCTCAGGGACTATTCTGCCACATTGCTCTTAGTAGTTATTCTTGAATATGAAGGGAAGGGGAAAGGAAAAAGAAAAAAGAAAAGGAAAGGAGTAAATTGGTAAGAGAAGATAGAGACAAGAGAAATGTAAGTAGGTGAAAAATAGATCAGACTCTGCTGGAGGTATTTTTATAGCTGTAGTACAGGGTTAATTTTGAGGGGGTCAGGGAGACTATTGTGGAGGCAAGAAAAGAGATGCAGTTCAAGGGAAGTGTAATTAGGGATTGAAGGAACCTGTGAGGTAGTTAAAACCTGTTAATACGTTTGTAGTTAGTGTTGTTTGGATCTTCTAAGCACAATTGTGTTAAGGGTTACCCTGACAATAGCTATGAATAGTACCACTAAAGTTAAGGATCTAGTCTATTTGTATACCATTCCAGAATGCTGAAGAAGAAGAGAGAAGACAAGGGAAAAGGAGGAAGATGAAAAAAGAATAGGGAGGAAAGAAAGTTAAAAAAGAGAAAAGACCAAGAGCAGAATAAAGGAAAAATATTTTTAGAAAAGTAAAAAAGTAAAATAAAAAATAATATTGAAAAATAAGTAAGAACCAAGGTAGGGAAAAACAACAAGAGAACACAGAACTGATGATCAAGGAAACAAGTGAAACTCCTACACACACCACTATATCATAGAGCCAGAGTCAAACAGAGCCCTTCATGCTGCAGTCATAATTACCACTGCAGACAGTCAAGCTAATTTCCCCTCTGGGGGCCACTTAATTGCCTGCCTGGGAGTGGGGAGGGCTGTCAGTCTCTTGAGACCTGCTTTCTGGCTGCAAATTGTGACTTGGGTTTGGCCAATTGAAGACTTTTGTACCAAGATCTGACCACCTCAATTACTTTGAGAGGAAGAGAATGCAATGTAGTTTGCTCAACATTCAGATCTCCATTGACTTTTACCAGTGATCTCTCACTCCTCCCCTTACTGCAGGGCACATCTTACAGTACAGAAGTCTAGGGTCTCCCTCTCCAGGGGGCTTCTGCCCAGTTTGTAATCAAAAGCCTTCCGCCCCAAACAACTCTTTCTGTTCCTCTGTCCTTAGACCAGTATCCATCCCTGGTCCCTGTCACAAGAACTCTGCTTTCCAATCCACGGAACTTGGCACAGTCCCCAGGCACAGGCAGGGATCTCCTTTGCCCTCCTTGTATGGTGGATAGAAGGCAGGATTTTATACTGTCTCAGATCTTTCCAGCGTTTGGGGAAACAATAGGAAACCCAGCACTCTGTACCAGCTTGGTAGACTCTGTCTGTTCTCTGTCTGTTTTTATGTCTCCTGGGATGTGATCTGTATTTTCCTGCCAGGAAGCTGTATGCTGCCTAGTCCATGCCTTTTTCTGCCTAGGATGGGAGCTTTTCTCATCCACACTGAGTGCTGGGCAGTGGGTAGAACGCTGCAGGGACAGTGTTTCCAGTTTGGAAGAAAAATGGAGGGGAAGCATCACCTATTTTTATGCTACTGTCTCTCCCTTTATCTGATTGCAGTCTGGGCAACTTTCCTGGGGCCTTTGCTGCAGTTAACTCCAACCCTGGGTTTCCTCTTCCAGGTGGGAAGGAGAGTATGTATGTGGGACCCTATCCCAGGAAACTCGCCTCTGCAGCTCTACCACCTGCCCTTAGGCTGCTAGACCTGCTCCCAAGGTGGTTTGCTAGCTGAACGTTGTAGAGAGAACTATGTGGCAGCTCAGTTTCCCTTTTTCAACAACCCAGATATTTGGTTCAATCTAGAAGATTTATCTTTCAGGTTAATTTTCAGAATCTGGGTACATTAGCCTCCCCTATTTCAGATCCTCTGTGTTATCCATTCTCTCCTCCTAGCTTCTCCAGTTCACTGCCTTCTCTAATCAGTGATGTTAGAAGCTTCTGGATCACTTTTTTAAACATCCCTGTGGTATATCTGCATCAGCTCTGGACCACTGGCCAGGTGACTGTCCAAATGGTGTCTTCATTTGTCTGTATTTACAGGAGAAAAAGGGCTGTGGGACTAGGCTGAAAATTCAGTATTCTCCAGATTGAAACTATCCAGAATGTCGATGTTCTCATTAACCCACTATCCAAATGTCTCCTGTATAAGGTCAGCAAAAATGAGGAATCACAAGGACTCTGCCAGCCACTCGGGCCTCCATCTTCAGGCCCTTTTTCCAGTCAATATTTAAATCTCCCACCCAAATTGCCTATTCCCTGGTCACTTATGTTTTTATACCAGTCTAGGCATTTTTACTCATTAGTCATTATATTAAATTAGCACTCAATAAAAATTACTTGTCAGGAATTCTTTTTTATAAAACCAAACTGATGAGATTTACCAACATCAACTAACAAAGAACATAAATAGCAGCCTTTTTCTTTAAGATGAGGTAGGAGTATTTACACAATCCCTTGAGAATAGTGTGGTCAGTCTCCGGGAAACCTAAACCATTATTCTGGGTGAGATTAAATGCCTCTGTAAGACATTCTTCCAGAAAAGAAAGAGATAAGGGTCATTTCTTTGAGTGATAGGGGAGTGTGTCTGTAACATGACTGGCCAAGGTATAATTCTCACTCCAAATATTTTTCACACAGAATGGTGACTCACAGACTTGGGGGCAGGGAAAAGGAAAAAATTTTGAAAAGCAAAACAAACCTCACCTTTTTCACATTTCTCAGTTAAAGTGGTAAGTCTGATACATTTTTCAAGCTGGGCATTTAATTACATAAAATCCACTCTTGTTTCAGAGACAAAGAAACACAGACAGAGAGACAAAGACAAGTGGAGACAAAGACAAAGAGAGAACTGGATATCAGTAATGAGTAGATCATTATATCTAAGAATATAAATTGCCTCAAAAAAGACCTTTATTTTTTACATAAGAAACAAATTGCTTATTTATAATTGCAATCAATTTTCTTAAAAACCTGAATTTCATATAATCATCTATTGAGGGTCATAAACATACAGATCATTTTACTATTTCCAGTTGCTGGAGTCCAAAGGGTTATCTTGAACCTCTAGTCAATTTCTCTTGAGTCACAGTCCAATGCACTAACTCTTAGTTGTTGCTGGAAACACACTAATTTTAGAGGAAGTAAGAATCTTTTGGTTTATAAGGGAAGCTCTAACAGGCTCTATAAATGATTTTTCCTCAATAAACAAAATAGGGATGTATTTTTCACTATCTCTCACTTTCCTTCTTTTCTATTTTTCCCCAAATATCCAAAGCCATAGTCAACATATGTTTTTACCCATTTTCACAAATCACCTTTGCACACGGCAACTCACTCTGATGACCTCTAAGTCATCCATTAGATTAGACAGGCACCAGGGGACTAATATCTTGATTTATAAAGAACAGTATTTTGAAGCTGAACTTCTAACAAAAAGAATATGTTTTAAGATGATGACACATTCTGAAATGTGAAACACCTTTCAATCATTTAAAACAATATCGAATGGTTTATTTAATGACAAGGAAATAGGGTTCTCTCGGTTACTTATCTTGTTCCTGAGACAAAATACCTGACATCCAAAATTAAAGGAAGAAAGGTTCTTTGTGGTTCGCAGTCTGTGTGGGTTTCAGTTCATAGCTGGCTGGCTCCACCAGCCAGCTATGGGGTGGCATGGTAGAGGGGCATCCCATTGTATGGTCCTTCCCCTGTGTCCATCCATCCTTGGGCCTCTTTGTGCATCCAAATTTCCCCTTCTTGTAAGGATACCTGCCAGATTCGATAGGGCCCACCTAATGAATTAATTTAGCCACAGCTTCTTCTTTCAAGGCCCTACTTCCAATTTTAGTCATATTCTGAGATACCAGGATTTAAAATTTCAGCACATGAATTGGGGAGTGGGGCTGGATTTAGTTCATTGCATTCAGGTTACAAGATCATAACCAGATCTTTTACAAATTCTCTTCAGTTCAGGTTTTTACCTGTTCAAAATACACTTTCCCATCTATGTGTGTGCAGAGCTCCATCACACTTCCTACTGCATATAGAAAGTTGACAATACACTAGTTATAGAAAGAGCTACTAAATGGGCTGGGTGGGATAAGCAGCAGAGTGTACTGCTGTGCAGAAAAGGAAGTGATCAAGCCCTTCTCACCTATGGTTTCTTATTTCAGCTGCTGGAGAGAAGCAGAAATACAAAGCAGAATCCTTGCTCTGCATTTTGGAAACTAAACCTATCTTCTAAAGTCCTGGGTGGAGTAACTAATGCCTTAGGGACGTTCATGGCCTCACACATACTACCTCCTCACATCCTGTGGAGGAAGACACAGCCGAGTGATTCAGAGACGAAGTTGGGCATCAGCCTAAAGCTTCTGGGATATTAAATTCAACATGTAAAAATGAGAAAAATCATCCGCAGTTACTTTCACTCTGAATCAGTGTTGACTTTAGAGAAATGATTCATTCCAGATAAAGCCAAAAATAATTCAAGATAAAGCCAAACGCCTACATGTTTGGGGGCCACTAGGAAAGATTCATATCATATATGTGTGTTTAGAAAATCATCTTTTATACTTTTGACAAATACAGAAACAACACCAGGAATTTAACTTGAAAGATATAGCTATATAGGTTAGCTAGATAAAGATGCACACATACGCACATAACCACATACACATACTACAAAACATAGCCTAAAATAAATCATGACCTACTTATTTAGAAGGTATAGGCCCAAAATTGAGACACTTGCTTTGAAATCCAAGCTATCAACTCTGTTTAATTTCATAAGACATTATTTCATTCTGTTCCCCTTTGTTTATTGTAAACTTAATTTAATATGCCAGTGACTAACAGTCTTCAAAAACCCAGAGACATGCCTACAAAATTGCATATGTAACAAAAAAGTCATCGTGATTTTATTCTTTTGCTCTTGAATTGTTTTACTAAAAGGTCTTATTATTATAATATTTATTAATACAAATTCATTCAAAAAGATTTGGAAATGATTTCAGGAAAAAAGCTCAACTTTTGTAGCAATGTAACTTGGTAATCAAAATAGATGATGTAATTCTCCACTTTTTATTCACAGAAAGCTTTCTTTTGTTAAGTACATGATCTCATGCTAACAAATCATTGTTTTGGGCCCTCTGTAAATCTAATTTTTGGGGTAGACACTGCAGCAACATTTTTTCTGTGGAGCTAGGGACATAATGGAAGGATTTGTGCTTCGGGTCATTCATTCAGGTTGTCGTATTTTAGCCTTGGACCCGAGGGCCTCCTTATTCTCCTGTTATGTGATTTAGATTCCTGCTTCATGTAACAAGATTGAGAAAGAATCTCATGAGTAGTTTCGTATCTCCAGCAGCCTACCTGGTAATGAGCTAGAAGCAAAGACCAAACACAGGAGCCCTCAGACAGGACATCGTAACTCGCCAGAGCATGGATTCCCCATATACTGCCCATTCACACTGGTATCAAGTTATAAGGAGGATAATTTCAGGAGAAGAGGATCTAGGCAGATCATCGGTATCAACAAATCATGTAATTAGTATGATTGATTGACCATTTAACCACAGTGATAAATTCTTTTTCTTTCCTTCTGAGTAAAATATTCAACCATTTATTTAATCTAGATCTCCTTGACCTAAGAAGATGTAAGAAACAGATTGTATGAGGAAAGAGGAATAAATAAAGGTTACTCAAATTTGGGAAATACCTATATATCTCTTTGGAATAAGCAAAAGATGATGCACAAAACAACAGCAGGCAAGAACTACCCTGAAGTTTGTTCTCTGCACGTGCAACCTCTCCTCTCTGCTCTCCATCTGCCTCCAGCTTCCTTTAGGCTTCCAATGACTTACTATTTTGTTAACACCACCAGATTTGAAGCCCCATATCTAATTCTCCTCCTTGAATTACTTAATAATCTTTTGTCCTGGAATGAACAGTGAGGCTAAGCTGGATCCTGTTTGGGTCACCTGCTTCCAAGGGCATCCCAGTTTTGTGTCACCTGTCAGTTTCTCCCATGTCCCATTCAAATCTATGGAACAATATTCAGTTTCCTATCCACCAGTGGACATGTTCAAAAGCCAGACACAGACATACTGCTTTTCCATCAAGCATGGTTCTATGAATATTAGATTTCTATCCACCAAATTATTACTTCTATTTCTGAAAAGGCTCCCTGAGTCCTCTTGATGTGCTGGGGGGAGAACTTCGGGTCCCTCTAATCCACAACAAGAAGACAACGATGTCCAGGCAGAATTATTGCCTACCATCGTCTTTCCCACTATTCCCAGCAACATGTATGTTTGCCATTTTTACTGGTTTCTATTTAACTTATGCTTGCCTGCCATGTATCATACTCTATCAATAAGCTTTTGTTTTACTTAGCTCCCCAAAATAAATCATACTTTAGATATTTTCAGGGAGCTCTGCCAGCCTTTTTTTTCCCCATTCACCTCTTTTCCTTCTCATTCTTCTGCTGCAAGTTGCCTGGACTATAAAGTCCATATGACTTATGTGTTCCCCTCATCCACCTTCCGCACTAGCAGTCTTAGCCTGGTACTCACCTCCCTATTCTCTTCAGCCAGCAAAAAATAGTCATGACATCTTCCTTTCAAGCAATCTGCTACAATTGGGCTTGGGTTCTTGGAATTTGGGATCACGGTCAAAACAAGGAATAGGAGGGCAGGTGGGACCCAGGAGTACTGCAGAGAACTGGAGTTGTGGAGAAGGTAAGTGAAGAAAGAAGAGGCTCGCTGCAGCCTGTAGGGCTGCAATCTGTGAATACACGTAAATGTGGGCGAGTCTGAAGCTCAACCAATTTACTATTGCATGTAAACTGATTATAAATAAGAGAAAAAATATTTGAATGGAACAACAACTTAACTTTTTATTTGGTCTAGTCAGTGTCTGCTACATTTGAGTTTCCAGCCTATGTAATATTAAGTGAACATTCTTTTCTCTAAAAGCTTTTCTTCACACTCCTGACTGTTTTAGTTTTTCTCCTATACATCTCCTTCAGTATGTCCTGGTTTTTCCTCCTTCTCCATGAATGTTCACATTTATTAGGATTCTTTCCCAATGCCTCTTCCCTCCTTGTTATGTTTTTACCCGAAACATATTTTCTCTATTTACATACATTTAAATGCCTTCTTAAACTGGTATCTTTAGTCCAGATGTTGCTTCCGAGCCTCCAACTTGCATATCTAACTGGGTACTGTTTCTCCAGTTGAATAACGCAGCCAAGAATGGAACTTGTGATATTTCTCCTCACTCCCACACCCAGGACCGTAACCCTAACCTAAGCCTACAATCTCCGTTTTAGGCAGTAACACTGTCATCTTCTATTCAGTGGGAAGCCAGACATATGTGGCACCGTCCCAGGGAAATTCTAATGATTCTATCTACAGTTTGTGTCTTTGTCCACCATTTCCCTCCTTGATTACTAAATACTTTGTCTTATCTGTGTCCCCATCCAGCTGAAAGTCTCTTCAAACCCGTTCTCCGCATAGTTGCCAGAGTGACTGTGTTATTCTGTTTTGTGTTGTTATAACAAAATACCTAAAACTGTACACTTTATCAAACAGTACCAAATTTATTTCATCAGAGTCCTGGAGGCTGGGAAGCCCAAAATCAAGGCACTGGCATCTGTGAGCTGCTTTTTGCTGCCTCCCCCAGAAGGGTAAAGAAAGGGCAAGAGAGAGCCAAAAGGGACCAATTTATCCTTTCGTATGGAACTCATTTCCACAATAATTTACTCACTCCAACAAAAACAGCATTAACTCATCGACAAGATCAATGCCCCATGACTCAAACACTTCCCATTATGCTACATAGGAATTCATGGTTCTCCTGCCTCAGCCTCCTGATTAGCAGACATTACTGTAGGTGCACCCCACCATGCCAGCCAACAGTGATTATTTTAAATTAGATTATCTCCTGTTGCATTCTTGGTTAAAAACATACTGATGCTTTACAGTGTTAGAGTTTTACCATCCAAAGTTCCTCCTGGCCTCCTAGCTCTCTCACTGTACCTCCCGCCTCACCTGACTTGAGTTACATCAGCACTTGGTGTCACTAGGTGGCCTGACAGTCCCTCTCCTTGATTCCTCAGAGAGCTGATCTTTTCCCACTTTTTTTTTTTTGTACTGGAAATTGATCTCAGGAACTTGCGCTTGCCAGGAGGCACTTATGCCACTGAGCTACATCCCCAGCCCTCTTTTCCATTTTTTGAGTTTATTTCCTTCTTTGAAATATAGACATTGCGAAGATTAACAATTTTATTTCTCTTATTACAGTACTTGTAAGCTCATTGCCTAACGTGGTGCATGCCATGTAGCAAGTATTCAACCAAGATTTAATGAATGATTATCAAAATTACATAATAGATTGCATGCAGAATAATAGTGAACACAAAAAATGATACTGTTAACAGGCAGTCATTCATGTCTGTCAGTCAGCCCCATTATAAGCATGTTTCAGTTGCAACCTACCAGATACACTCTGTTGTTAATCAGAATAGAATTCTGTGTATATTCAGTATTGCATGTTCTTCTTATTCATGTCTGCATAGTTTAACTCTTGGTTAATCGTATCTAAAGCTTTTTAGCTCCTTTCTTTTTTTTTTTTACTGAGGATTGAACCCAGGGCCTTGCATTGAGCTATATCCCTAGTCCTTTTTTATTTTATATTTTTGAGACAGGGTCTTGCTAAGTTGTCAGGTTGCTCAGGCTGGGCTCCAACTAATAATCCTTTCACCCCGGTTTCCCAGAATGCCGGGGTTACAGGCCTGTGCCTCAATGCCTGGCTGGCTTCCAATTCTTAAGAAGAGAAGGAATGCAGATATATATGGGAGAATTCTAGACAGCCTTTGGCAAATCTGTGCATTTGCAATGTTAGAAAACTTTTAAATTTTATTGACTCGCTATCTGTACAGATTAAATACTTTAGCAGAAGTATTTATTATCATGTAAATATTATGACTGGTTAGCCTGGGATGGTGGTAATACATCATTCCATTTAATGGTTAGTACCAATTTCTTGTTTGTACTGCCACTTTCTCATTCTTTGTTTTCCATAAATTTTAGTTTAGTTCCAGTTGTCCAGGCTGAAAGTAACCAGGCTGAACTGCATCTTCCTTTCTGTATACTGGGGAATGTCAGCATGAAACAAACATTGCGCTGTTTATGAACCTTTATCAGGTGGCGGAGCTGCGGGTGGTTAACGGTGAGATTTATTTTTCCTGTCTGTCCCTCCTTTTGGTCACTTAAATTCTGCTCTGTTGAACATACAAAGAACCCAGCTAACAGAGATTTGGACTAATCTCCAATTCTTCTTTTGACTAATCTCATTTTCTACAGATATACATTTGCCTAGGTTTGCTTCAGTATGTATTTTAGATTTCCTTTATAACTTTTTTGAAATTTTATGACTCTATAGACTGATAAATTATGCACAATTATAAAATGGCAATGCTTTTTATTCTTTCTTAGAGAAATACATTTATTTATTACATGCTGATTGATTAGATGATGCAATAGTGGAGACTGGACCCAGATTCTTTACACTAAACTATGTATCAACCTTTTGGTTTATTTCATCCTGAAATAGGTTCTTAGTTAAGTTACTGAGATAGGGTCTTGCTAAGTTCCACACTGAACTTGAATTTGTGATCCTCCTGCTTCAGTGTTCCGTAGTGCTAAAATTAATTATAGGGATATGCTGCCATGCCACGAGAAATACAGTACTTTTTAGGAAACTAATCAAAAATGATATATAATTTAAAAATTCAGGAATATGAAAGGCTTGATATCATGAAATTTCTAAAGAGAAGAAAAAAGAATAAAAATTGATATAGTCCCCCAAAATAGAATTCTTCATAGGGAACTACTCCTCTATAACCTCTCAAATTGTTAATTAGCAGGCTGAGTCATCACTGAAATAGAATCTCTAGGTAGTTCATAGTTAATGTAATGTTTACAGAGTATGCACATGATGAAATACTGCAGAGTAACATTGGTTACATTGAATTGATTCAAATCTAAGTGCCACAAATAGGTTAGATTCAGGACATCATAAGTACTTCCTAAGAACTGTTAACCATTACTTTATCCTAAAGAGGCCTAACTGAAAATATGTCATAACAAAAATCCTCCCAAAAATATATCCAAAGAAATAATTATGACTACCAAGAAGAAAATTGGGTATAATAATATCCAAGAATTTCCTAATAAAGATTTATGCACACAATAATGCAACATACATTCTGCTTTCTTCTATTCTTTTATCCTCATTGGAAAGAAGAAGGATAAATTGACAATGTGACAATGTTTACTTTGTTTAGTAAACAATAGAATGTTACAGCTGGATGCAGTAATCCTCAACTTTCATTAATCCGTGCCACAGTCTCCCTGTGAAAGTACGAGGCCAGGGAATAAAAGTGAATCATCAAATGGATACACCTGCCTAACAAGGGTGTTGCTTTAGAAGTGCTGACCCAGGGCAGTGTTTTCTTAATTATACCATGCTTTCTCTTGAGTTTTTTGAGTAAAGGAAGATATTCAGAGAGGAACTTGGAAAAAAGAGAGTAAAGCGAATTGCCAGATGGGTGGATAAGGATTTCCCATACGTCCTCTAGGCTTTCTCCACCAAATTCCCAAAAGAGGTGAATGCTAGTGCCCAAGGCCTCCACTGTGTGATGAATTAACTCCTTCCACACTGTGTGCCTCTTCTGGAATGAGCTAAGGACTGTCCTTGGAGAACAGCTATTCGAGTCATTTCCTGTGCTCTGTGGTTCCAATCAGGGATGCCAGCCGAGAAACATCAGATCTCTAACATGAAAAACAGATTAGTAGTAGGTAGGCAATGTGACCAGAAGTGAAAAATTTTCAGAACTTAAGAAAGCAGCTTGGTGCAAAGAGACAAGATGAGAAAGTGGGCTTTGTGGTAATCTGAACTGAGAGTGAATCCAGTGTGCCACTTAAAGGTTACACCATGGGAGAAAGTGAACAACTTTTGTGAGCCTGTTTTTCTTCTCTGGAAAATAGGAATAATATAGCTTGCATCTCAGTACCCTTATAAAGATTAATCATATGATTCACTTGACCCAGTAGAGATACTACATACATATTTTAAGGAGGAACTTTAACTAAACAACACGTGGTCTTTGGACTTGGATAGACTTAGACTCATACCCTGATGCTGTTAAAGGGGTATCCTAAGAAGGTACACAGGACATTACAGAAGCTCAGTAAAATGTCAGTTCCTTCTTTTTCTTCTGAGTGCAAAACTTTTCATCAACTTATTAGTATCCCACATGGATTCTCAAACTGTAGTGTGACCAGAATCACTCAAAGGGCTTGATAAAACAAACTTTTGGTTCCTTCCTAAAGAGTTTCTGATGCATTAGGTCTGAGGTAGGGCCCATGATTTTGCATTTCTAACAGCTCCTAGGCAAAGCTGAGGGTTTTGTGAACCTCACTTTGATATTAATATAGATATAGAGTAATTATGTTTGGTGCTGGAGGAACAAAGTCTTAAGTTCCTTGAACTCCTTCTTCATTTCTAATTGCAAACCCTATTAAAATCTGTATATCATCTGTAGTATCTTAATTTACTCTGGCACTGATAATTCTGTTTTCAGTTCTATATTGTTTTTCCTTCTCTGTTTCTCTGCACACTGCTTTGGAATGAAGAGCTCTGTATGAAGTCAACAATAAGAAGAAAATTACCAGGTCAATATTTTTTGAACCAGACAATTCATCTCAAATGAAAAGCTCAGCAACATAGTTTACAGTTCCACAATTTTCCCAGATTTCTTATTACTACCCTAAGTGAAAGCTGAGGGTAGTCAATTAAACAATAAATCAAATATCATGATCCAAATACTGCCTAACTGGCTCAAAGCTAGGAACACATAAGTGTAATACACTTACACAGGGCCAACTTTATATGTAGCTAGCTATTTTCTATTTGTGTCAAGGTCAAACACTGGTGTTCCAGAACCAGCTGGAGGACATTTAGTCCTATCTGGTTTTATCTAAGATTTTTTAAATGCAATATCTGTTAGGGATTGAATATTTTTGTCACTCCAGAATTTGGATGTTGAATGTCTCATCCTCACAAAGGCTATATTTGGAGATGGGGGCTCAAAAGAATAATTAGGTTTAAATTAGCTCATTCAGGTAGGGTTCTGATCTGAAAGAATTAGTGTCCTGATAAGACAAGATAGCAGACAGCCCATTCTTCACGTACATGCACTGGGGCAAAGGCCAAATGGAGACACAGCAACAGGACAGCTGGCTGAAGGCTAGGAAGAGTCCTCAAAAGAACTCAACCCTGTGGGTACCCTGATCTGGAGTTCCAACTTCCAGAACTACAGGCACTGATTTTTGCTATTTAAGCAGCCCATTCTGTGGAATATATTTTTGGTATCCAAAGCAAACTAATACAAGGTGTGCATGGTCTTGTTCTAGGGTGGTTAAAAAAAAAATAACTGATAGGATACCGTGCTGGGTATCTTCCATGTCCTCCTGCAGGTTCACTTCCCACCATCCTGCCTCCTCAGTGTGCCCTAATTTGGTGATTTCATCTGTTTTCTATTAGAAAAATGGATTCTATGATTGTCAGCATCTTAAAAAGCTGATAAATTTTGTATGAAAATAAATTTAGATTTTCAGATTCTCCAGAGAAAGTGGAAGATCTGGAAATAATCCCCTGGAACTTCCCTTTTAGCTCCCAGCTTGGCCGCAGCTTCCTCTTGGCATGCTTTATTCCATTGCTTTACCAGGCTGCCTACACGGCTGTCTGTGAGTAACATCCCTATTCTTTATGAGTTAAGATGAAGGACTCACAGCCCAGGTGCTCAGAAACCCCAGTTCCTGGACCCCACAGTGGCTACTGCAACATTTCCCCAAGCATTGCCATTGAGTGACTGAAGTCATTCTGCTTGGAAGTGCCTAAGAATTTGCCTCTTTCCCAAGGCAAGACAAACAGCAATATGCTATGAGATGGAACTCATATCTTAGAAGGAACAATTCTTTATCCTGCTTGAGACTGATGGGTCTTCCAGAGGTGGGTTTGTCTCAGCTAAACCCCACCGGATGATTATTTTGAATTAGTGTTGCATAATACTACCTTGAATCAAGGGACCCACTTTATGGCAAAAGAGCACAACAGTGGGCACATGGACATGGACATGGACATGGAATCTACTGGCCACATCACACAGCACACTGTCTAGAAGTTCCTCGTATGACAACACAGTAGCATGGCTGGAATACTAGCTTGAAGATGACATTGCATGAAAAGAGATCACGACTCACTAAGATGCAGCATAGAATTTTAACCAATGGTTATTATTTTGTTGGTCCTGTGTTCCCCAAAGCTAGACTATGTAGGTCTAGTATCTAAAGGGTAGAAGTAGGAATGACCATCACTAGCACTCTAAGTGATCAACATGAGCAGTTTTAGTCTCTGGTTCCTATAGGAGAAATACGTCAATGAAGGTTATAAAAAACTTAAAGCCTTGGCCACCACCTAGTCACGTCTTGTACTACAAGACCATAGGAAAACAAAGGAGTTCTCACACTGACAGGAGAAACTGATCCTCGTAATTATGAGGAAGTAGGATGGCTACTAGATGGTGTGGGCACACAGGAACATGAGAAGCACTTTGGTGGCCCCTTGAGCTATCTTCTGCGGCTCTTGGGCCTCCTTTTATGTGGTCAGCCACCATGACCATGACCTGATAAGGGTATGGTGACAGAGGATCAGGACCCTCAAAAAAGAGGATTTGCACTAACCTGTAAGTTTCTCTTGCACATGGATCTTTATCCTGGGCTCAGTTTTTGGTTTCCTGAGACAATCTTCTACCCTTAAATTATATTCTTCTATCTACTATTATATCATGTCAAGCAAGCCACCCAGGTCAGCAAACTGTGGATAAAATAATAGATGATAAAAGATTACCTGTTATAACCCCACAACCAAATGGAGCAGTGAGAATTGTAACACATTGCAAAACACTCCTTCTCCTTGTAAATTTTCCCAGAATCCTGAGAATATTGAGAAACTATGATAAGATGGAATAAAAAGAAAGTAAAATTGAGCAACACAAAGGATGGGCCACTGCAGATTCTGCTAATGGCTATTCAGATGTCCGGTATCCTTTTTACCAGCCACGGTGAAACTGTTACTAATGGGTCACCATTGAAACCTCCAAAATTTGCCTTTGTATTATGGAAGCAGCCTCCTGAGAGCTGCCAGTGAATTGTAGCCCCACAAACTGGACTACTGCAAAGCAAAAGATGAATGATGCAGGAATTCAAAGCTTTTCTCCCTAGCCTCTAGGTAGAACAGACGGTGGAATGCAATTTACTACCTACAGCTCCTTGCAAGGTGATTGAATCTGGTATATCTTCACTTAGCTTCTCCCCTTTCTTACCAGGACCCTTTATTTCCTCATAGAGATCTCCTGAGAGCATGACTTTAATGAATCACTTGCACAAGGATCCCCACCTCAGACTCTTTTCTAGATTGTTCTAAGATAAACTTCTATCCTAAATTATTATCCCTCTCTCTGATATGACATTAAAACTTCCCATTACTGAACTAACACCATGAGGCAGTTTATGCCAGTTTATGCTGAGAATATGAGTGTATAGGTGTTATGGTTCAAATCTATAATGTCCCTCAAAAGTGTCATGTATGTGGAGGTGGGTTTTTGGAAGGTATTGGATCAGTGAGGAACTGTATTCATCAGTGGATTAGTCCACTGATGACTCCATAGCTGAATGTGCTGACAGAAGGAGGAGTTGGTTGGAAGAAGCAGGTCACAGGACATGACCCGCAAGAGCACTGTGGTGGATTAACTGATGGTCAGCTTGTAACACCCAGCTGAACTGAGTCAGCGTGGTTCTGGGTGTGGAAGATCCATCTGAAGATTGCTGCCAACAGCATAAAAGGAGAACTTGAGGGGAAGATTGCATGATTTTGCTAGAGAAGCTTGTTGCACTGGTTTTCTTAATAGAAATTCAGCTGTTCTCATTGTCAAAAGATCTTGTGTCCTCGCTGTCACTGAAGATGGCTGCCGTTCTCTTCAGGGGAGCTCTGGTCCTTCACTTGAGCATTGCTTCCTGGATCCAATGTAGATCTCTCAACCTGTTGGCACAGAGCCTGCAACCCTCAGATGCAGACTTTCTTACTTCCACCACTTTGGGGCCTTCTCAGTGCAGATCCTTGATGCAGACTTGCATGAGCCATTGAACTCAAGACCTGAAGCTGGACTTGAGGACATTGCCATGGGCCCTAGGTCTTCAGCTGGACTCATGCAGGACATTGTCATGGGATTCAGGCCCTTAGCTGGACTCTCTGGGTCTCTAGTGTGTGCAAAGATCTCTTGCACTCTTCTGCATTTGACTTTTTGGGTGAATGTTATAAACTAACCCTATAAATTATGTGTCCTGTATTAAATCTATTCCCTTGGGAACCCTGACTACAACAAGCATCTCTCTCCCCAGCTCCTTCCCTTGCACTCTGATTCCTGGCCACCATGATGTGAGCAATTGTTTTCCATCTGACTCTTCCACCACGCCCTTTTTGCCTTGGAGCTAGCTGACTATGGACCGAAATCTCTAAAAACCAGGAGCTGAAATAAATTTCAGCTCCTATAAGTTGTAAGTGTCACATAGTTTTTTCTCAGAAATGAGAAAGTGCGTAAGAGAGGTGTCAAGAGAAAAAGATTGCCCACTTTATGCCACTGACAATTTTGCTCATGGCTCCTGAGGCACCTGTATATTTCAAAGACACTGAGGCCAATTAGACTGCAGGAACAGAGTTGCTCCTAACACTCACAAAATGAAGAAAAGAATTAAGTTAATTATCCAAGAACCTAAACATATTCTCCATATATACCAAAGAACTGAGGTGGATATACATCCAAATAATGTAAATTCTCCACTTTATGTTGCCTAAAATCAGAAACTTTTAAGACTTATGGTAACAATTGTACAGGGATTTTTTTTTTCAATTTTAGAACCTAAAAGATCTAAAGAATGAGTTGAATTACTAAATATGAATTTTCCAAGTAATAACCACAGTATTAGTGTAACTCTTCTCTATGCTGACCAACAAACAACTTTGAAGCTATGATTTTCTTCTCTTGCCTTTGTTTCCACACCTTAGTCATTTCCCAAATTTTAATTATTTCAGGGAATAAGAGAAAACTCTGGAATACAGAGTGAAGTTCTTTTCTTAAATATCCCTTGCTCTGTGCCTGGAACTGTTTATATATTTAGAAAAGACACTTTTTCTGCCATTACAAATGGTTTTGTACACACACAAAGCACACAGAGAGAAGGAAGACAGTGGTGTTTACCTTGATGGAGAGGAGGAGAAAAACTTTAATTCTAAAAGTGAAATTTCATTTCACTGGTAATAAAAGTAATAGGTGTTGGTGTTTTTCTCCATAACAGTGCCCAAAATATTTAGTTTTTTTTATATCAAACTGACATTTATTTTCCTCTAAGATGTCTTCTGGAAATGTGCAAGCATTCCAAAAGTGCTCCTATTTTTGCTTAAAATCATAACATATTACCTGGAAAAGAAAAATGGTCAATGTCTCATATTGCCTGTTTTGAAAGATTTTATAAGTGACATTTTGAAAACTATAAAATCTCTTGATAGTTGAAAGCTGTATTATTTCTCCATAATTTTTCAAATTGTAGGTGCTTTGCTCAGTTAAATCAGCATACTCTTCAGTCGTGTGAGTTTTATTTTGTTGTTGGCTTAGAAACTATTGCAAACTCAATTTGGTTGTTTTCTAATGTGATTTTTTTTTGACACGGGGCCTTGTTCTATAGCCCAGGTCAGTCTTGAATCTGCTGTGTAAACCAGGCTGGTCTCAGTTCTTCTGCTTCATCCTTCCGAGTGCTGGAACTTAGCATGTGGCACCAGGCCTGGCTTCATATAATGTGATTTTTTTAAATGGTCATTTTCTGTATGATTTTACCTCAGTTCAGAACACTTTTAATCTACCTCTTAATCTTTTTCTTCATTGTGCTTTCTTTCTTCTTTACTTCGCTCTCCAAGCAACTTAGTCTGAACACTCTTAGGTGAGATGAAACAAAAGATTCAAAACATCAAGAGGAGGAGATAGCAGAATGGTGAAGTTTAGGATGGAGAGGTGGAGTCCGTGTGCGCAGCTCTCACCACTGGTGTTGGAGCATGAATAGGATGAGAGGGACCCAAGCAAGTGTGAAGCCTGCCAGAGGTGCTTATAGCCGGAGCAGTGTGAGCAGAACATTCTTGTGGGGGCAGATGGTCCTGAGTAGAATCCTGAAGCCTGAGCTGAGTCTGAAGGATGTTCATACAGGTGATGGCACAATTTATGGTATCAAGCAAGGAGAAAGTCTACATAATTCTGAGGGTAGAAATGATTGATGTATTGTGGTGGACCCTGGGCAAGGTGGCAATACTGTCCACATTTGGGGCCAGTGATGGAGATACTGCAGCAGTGGTTTGCTCCTGGAGTCCCCAAGTCTGAATGGGTGGCACCTGATGACTTGTCACTGAGTACTGAGATCCAGATAGTTTGGAGGAGAGCATTCCATGGGGTGGGGGGTGGAGTAGAAGTGAGGTAAGTGATGCCTAAAGCAAAGTGTTTAGAATAGAAGAAAGAATAATTAGAATAGAATAGAATAGAATAGAATAGAATAGAATAGAATAGAATAGAATAGAAGCACATTGAGGTGGATATCCTCATCAGGCAGGGAGCTGCAGACTGATCACGTACAAGGACACTGAAAAAAATCAAGAAATAGATTTAAAATAATTGTAGCCAGTTTTCTCATTCTCCAAGAAGGTGGTTGAAAATGTAGAAAGAAGAAAAACCTAGACTGAATCTTGGAGTTGTCAGAATGGAATTGAGGTATCAGGGTAAGCTCATGTGAGTGCATGGTCTTTTAAGTAGATAGGTAGACAGATGGACAGCTGTAAATGTGTGACAATGTGTGACAAGTACCCAACATTTAGATCTTGATTCTAACTTCCTTTGTCCATTTAAAGGAGCTAAAATTCCTCTGAGAAGTAGTGACTTTATAGCTGGAGCAATAAATTCACAAGAAAAGTTTCAAATACTTTTTGTGCCAGAAAGAAAGTGCTCAAAGACAGATAAAGGCATGTCAAAATGACACAGAAACAAGCTCCAAGGGGCTCCCACTAATCAAGTGTAGAATAATTAAGTATCAATACAAATAGTGATAGCAATGGGTTATAAACTATTGAATTAAAAAAAATACCAGAAAGCCATTGAATCAAATGGGATAGCATGAAAAAATCCACACTAATACAAATACCTAAATTAACAAATGGAGAGTGTGATATTGAACAGGATACTTTCACAGTTTGAAAGTGTCTCTCAACACATCACACATTATTTGCAATGGGGAAAGGAATAACTTATAGTAAACAAGCCTGGAAGACACTACCCTAAATAAGAGTAGCATCCAAAATGAGTTAAACAAAAATCATGCACCACTTGATAGAATGTAGTCAGAAGAACCCAGAATCCCTCCCCCGATATTACCATCCAAGATGCACAAAGTAAAAACCTAATCATGTGAAAACACCAGACAAATCTATGTCAAGAAATATTATGCAAAATAATTGACCTGTGATGAGCAGTGTCAAAATCACATTCTGTGCAAGACATTATTGAGATAATTGGCAAAACGTGAATGGGGTCTGGAACTCAAAGCATAGTAAGAAAGCAATTTAGTTTCCTGATTTTGGTGGTTACCTCATGGTTATGTAAAAGAATGCCCTTGTTTGTAGGTCACATACTATCAGGTGTTAAGTATGGCAGATCATCCTGCCCCCAATTTACTCTTAAGGGATACAGAATGAAAAAAAATTTTTGCACTGTGTTTGTAATTTTTCTATAAATTCAGGTTTGTTTCAAAGTCAGAAAAAAATTTAAAAATTTATCTCTCATGAATTTTAACATGAAGAAAAAATTCATTTTATTATCAGTAGAAGATGCCAATTAAATTGTAAAAGCGATATATATTTTTTTCAAGTGCCTTTTAATCACTGTGTCCTGAATCTCTTGCCCATCTCTTTGGTGACTGCCTACATCTGAGCCTGCATGGCCTCCTGCAGTGCACAGATCCACATGATTCAGCCTCTGCTCAACTGCAGCCATCTCCACACAGCAACTAGAGTCACCTTGGAAAAATAGAAGCCAGCTCTCACACTTCTTGCTGACAAATCTCCTTTGACTTCCGGTGGCTTAAAATAAAACCCCAACTCCTTACTGTAGGCTTTTCTTTCCCAGCTGGAGGTCAGAGTATTCTTCCCACCCATCCCTTTCCCCTCACCTTCCCTGGCTGTTTTCTGAGCCAGGTGCTACTAACTGGGACCTCAGGCTGCTTTCCTCTGCTGGATCAGGGCTCCATTCAAAAGCGAAGGAGATCTGAGGTCCCAAGCCAAAGCATCTCAGTCTGCTGCATTACCAGTCTCTGTGTTCTTCCCAGAATTTATGAACAACTGAAATGATCTTTTTGCTCAATTATTTATTTCCTGTATATCTTACGTCAAGGACAAGGACAAGGAAAATGCCTATGGCCCAGGATGCCAAGATGGCTCTGCTGTAGCTCACTCTCCTACTTTGCTGTTCTTCCTGCCCAGTGTGAGTCACCACCCTGTAAAAACAACCTTGTGTACTCCGGTGATGGTTATAATTAACTGCATGGTGTTTGCCCTGGGAACAATCATCTGATTTATAATTATTGAGAAGTTTGTCCTGTGCCCAATCAGTTGATTAACTAGGTACTGTCTGACCTGTGTTTATATCGAAATAACTTCATAAAAACAAGTTCCTTGTGAGATGTGCTTGGCCTCAGGCCACCTTTGTACAAAGACCCTTAGAAATAGTGTTGCGTATTAGAAATAAATGAGGAATGTCCCAGCTGCCTTTTCTCACTGCCTCTTTTACCCTGTCTGAGTGCATCAGTAATATGCAGGAATTTAGGAAATAATAGTTGTAAATCATTTTAACAAGTTTAAAATATGAACAAATTGATGTTTGCAACAGTGTTTAAATAAAAGATAAACTATTGACTGGAAGTTTTTTCCCATTATCTAAGACGAGTTAAATGAAATTCCAGTTTTAAGCACCAGAAAGTAAAAATGTATTTACCCATGTGCACTTCCGACAGTCCCCTGGTCCCCACGCCATCTCAATTCAGAAGAAATATTTGCTGATTCATTAGAAACCCAGAGGAAACCTTGGACCGGATCAGTTTCTTCCCACCACTTTATCATTACGTCTGCTTCCCACACTGCCAGATTGTGGCTGTAGCTTGTCCCTGATTCTTCTGAAATTCTTGAGAAATATTTTAATTGCTTATTCATCTGCTAATGCAATTTCTTTTCTTATGTTCTTTCAAAACCTTTGCTTAGGAAATTGCCTTTTCAGCAAATTGCAGCCGCCCCCACCTTCTAAGCCGAAGATTCTAATTCCCCTTTGTGCTCTGTCATCTAAAACCCAGTCAGATTCACAACCACCCTCTCTACATTTCAATTCCGCATGTGGACACCTTGGTTGTGTTTCTACCTTTGAACTTCTCACCAATCTACTTTCTTCTCCTGTCAGTACAGATCAAAATTCAAAGGTGGTCTTCTGGTGGACTTTCCATAAGTACAAAATGTTTACTCCAGCCATAGAGGTTTGTATATCTTTACATTTTGCCTTAAATATTTCTCTCTTCTGTTGTGAAAGTCTGAAAAAATTTTAATATTCTTGGGAGTTAAGTGTATCTCGGGATTTACTACCATAAGGTGATTTTCCTTTTCCACATTTGCTTAGCTCTGTGCATACAATCTAGTATTCTCTTAAAGAAGACATTGTCTAAGATAGAAGATGGGAAACAAATTACATTAAATCTTTAGGCAGTAAACAAAGGCTTTGCATCTGAGCTCTTTATCACAAACAAATAACCTCAAATCCTCAAATCCATGTTAATAAGTCTACAATGACTCCAACATATACAGTGTTTGTTTTCCCCTACCCCTTGGGAACAACCATTCATGGCTTGTATAATTCCTACCAAGTTATTATCCTCTGCTTTATCAGAAAAAGTTTTATGCTCTGATGTAATTTTCTTTGGTAGCTTATTCCTGAGTCTTCCATTCCCCTAGAAGTTTCCACAACATTCCATTTCTTCTCATGTGCAGGGCAAAACCTCAGCTATGGCTCTCTAATTGTGAATGGCAAAGAATTTAAGGGAATGACACGTACACCGCCCCCCACTGGTTATTCTGGGCTGTTTGAACAATTTAGTATTCATCTTTAAAAAAAAATTAGATTCTTGCTGCACTTCTGTCCAAAGAAGACCCCCACAGAACTGCCCATGTGAGATGCAGTTTGGTCCCAAACAATAGATATCTTGCAGAGTATCTTCCTCTGTGGCTTTCAGCTAGGGAGAAGAATTTGAAACCAATGTTTGCCCCATTATTTCCATCTATGGTGCAATATCATTACATGGCAGGTTTCCCACAGATGAGAAGCATTCAGACCTCTACTTAAACCCTATTTTCAGTTCCTGCATGATAACCGGGTATAAAGTAATGTTTATAATATGCCAAGTTGTAAGTCAAATCTGTCTGAACAATACCCTCCAAATTATGCGAACATCTACACAGGCATTTTCATATGCTACACAAATGAAAGATTAATTTTATTGAAAAATGAAGGTATTCAGATGCCGGGGCTTTTCTGGTGGCATGGGCTTCTCTTCCTTGGACCATGGGTACACCAGATCCCTGTAGCGTACTAGTGTTTTCTCCATGTCATCCTAGGTTTTTCTCATAGCAACCTTGCAAATCATGCCTCATTTTGCCTATGAAAAACAAACCTCACATAAATTACCTAGCTCAAGTGTTTGAGCTGGGATTTCACCTGACTCCTAACGCTCGCCCCATCATAGGATATACATGCCTTCCTCGGGATACTGTTTTTCTACTTTTTTGGAACAACTTCATCTAGAATGGAAAGAGAAAAAGGTATATGGATTCATCCTGAATTTGGACAAAACTGTCATCCTTCCAAGTGCAAGAGAAAGAATGTAATAAGTTGGTTTTAGTGCAAAATATGAAGTAGACTGGAAAATGCAAATAATGATTTTGCTGAAATAATAAGTAGAAACATACAAACATTTGTCACCATCATGTTTTTAATGAGGGCTCTACTCAGAAGTTTAAAATGATTGTTGTACACATCTGCTTCACATCTGTAGTCTCTGCCTCTGCAACTTTATGACTGGTGGCAACTGTGAAATCCTTACAGTTTTCCACTGTAAGGCAAATCTAAGCATTCTCTCCACGAAGCATGTTAGGGAACAAAGTGCAAGGAAAACGAGTGTTAGGCAAGGTGAGGGGTCTTGGTTCAACCTATAGAAGACAAAAATGAGGACCCAAAGAGAAAGTACCTAAATGGTCACAGTATCCTAGGACATGGAACTTGAGAAATACTGTAGGATAAATTTGTATATTATCATGTTAAGATTTCAGGTCTAAGGACTTAATAATCTGTAGACTTTCCTATCTGTAATGGATCTGTTACCCTAGTGACCTGACACTCTTTAATCTCAAACTGTGAGATGATAATGACTATCATGTTTATTCAGATTGAACAGTGAGTTACACAATAATCAGGTCACAGAATTAGGTATAGACCCAATCCATAGGATTTGGGAAAATGCTTCTGTGCTAGTTCTCCATGTCTACATTATAAATTTAACATGAAAAATTTAAACATGTGTTCATGAATCAATGTACTAAATGCCTACTGATTTGCACTAGTTTATATTCCCTCCAACATCGAAGAAGGTTTCCCTTTTTCCCAGGGTATGTTTCTGGCCTCTTTGTCAAAGATCTGATACTGAATGTTTTCCAGGTTTGGCTTTACATGACCTGTCTTGTTCCATTGATCTGCATGTGGAATGTGACCTACAAATAATGACCCTCCAAAAATGTCTACATGCTAATGCCTAGAAACTATGAATACGTAAGGTGATACTGCAGGGGGAAACAATGATTGTAGATGAAACTAAGGTTGTTAGTCAGCTGGCCTTGAGATTGGGCAGATTTTCCAGGTGGACTCAATGTTATCTCAAGGGTTTTTATACGTGAAAGAGAGAAACAGGAGAAGGTTTGAGTAATATAGTACTATGTGAGTAAATCACAGCTGACAGTTGCTGATTTTGAGGACAGGAGAGGTCCTCCAAGCCAGGAAATGTAGGTAGCTTCCAAAAGCTGGACCGGGCAAGGGAACAGTCTTCCTGCAGGCTCCAGAAAGAACACAGCCCAGCTGACACCTTACTAGTCCAGTGAGTTCCAAGTCAGATTTCTGACTCCAGAACACATTAAATGTGTGGTGTTTTAAGACACTAAGTTTATAGCCATTAGTTACAGAAGCCATAGGAAACTGTATTTAGTATTTTTTGGCTTTTTAAAATTTTTTATTTTTATTAGCACATGTTTGCAATATATACTGATTACACTGCTTGCAGGAAGTTGGTACATGTACATGATACACCTTGATTCTTTTTACTTCTCTTTCATCTCTTGGTCCCTTTCTAATTTAAAAAAGATATATCTCCTTATTTGCTGTTATCTTTTTTTTTTTGTACTGGGGATCATACTCATGACCTCGTGCATGCCAGGCAGGTGCTTGTGCCGCTGAACTAAATCCCTGGCCCCCTGTTATCTGTCTTTTATTTTGCTTTTGAATTTATTTATTTTGGGTTTCTCATATAATAGAAACCATGTGATATTTGAGCTTTTGTGTCTAATTTATTTCACTTAACATGGTCTGATTTTCCAAAGAATGACTCAAATTTGTCTTTATGACAGAATAGCATTTCATTATGTATAAATGCCATTTTCTTTACCTATTCATCTGTTGATAGATATATAGGCCACTTCCAAGATTTAGTTATTGTGAGTTGTGCTTTTATAAACACGTGTATGAATGTGTCACTGTACTATGTTATTCTTCTGGGAAGATTTCTAGAAGGGAAATAAGTAGCTGGGTCAAATGAAATATCTAGTTTAAGTTTTTCGAGAAACCTGCCTACTGATTTCCAGTGTTGCACTAGTTTACCTTCCCTCTGAAAATGAAGGGTTCCCTTTTCCCCAGGGTGTATTCCTGGCCCCTTTGCCAAAGATCTGATACTGAGTGTTTTCCAGGATTGGCTTACATGACCTGTCCTGTTCCACTGATCTGCATGTGTATTTTTGTGCAAGTACCATGTTTTTTTGTTTGTTTCCTCACTGAAGCTTTGTAAAATAACTTGAAGTCTGAGGTTGTGATGCTTTCTGCTTTGCTCTTATTGTCCAGGATTACTTTTTTTTGGTATCCTAGGTCTCTTCTGGTTCCATACAAGCTTGTTATTGTTCTTCTGTGAGAGATGCTATTGGTATTTTGATCACGATTGCATTAAATTTATGTATCAGCTTTGATATGATGGGCATTTGGGCAATATTTGTTCAGGGGAGATCTTTCCATTTTCTGATGTCTTCTTCAGTCTCCTTTTTCAGAATACTATAGTTCACTACAGAAGTCTTTCACTTCCTTTGTTAGGCAAATTCTTAAGTATTTGATTTTTCTTGAAGCTGTTGTAAATGGTGTTGTTTTCCTAATTTCTGAGTGGGTTCGTTATGATGTATAGGAATGCTATTGATTTTTGTATGTTAACTTTGAATTTATTAGTTCTATGAGTTTTTGGTGGGATTTTTGGGTCTTCAACATAAAGGAACATATCATCTGGGAATAAGAATCGTTCAATTTCTTCCTTTCCTATATGTATCTCTTTTATTTCTTTATTTTGTTTCACTGGTCTGGCTAAAGTTTTGAGTACAGTATTGAACAGATAGTGGAGATCTTTGTCTTCTTCCCAGTTTTAGGGGAAAAGCTTTATATTCTGAAATGAAACATTAAGCAGTATAAAAGAGGTTGAGTAATAAAGATTCTTATAGTTTAGACAATAGCAAAACTATTGATGATTTGTGAAAAACTTAAGTTTTTTGTTTAATTTAAGGAAAGTGGGTGGGTAGATGAAACAGAAATGAAGAATATTGATAAATTTAAATGATGAATGATAAGGATTCATTACACCACTTAGCTGCTTTTCTGAATGTTTAAAAATAAGTGTAGAATATTTTTTTACTCCTCCAAATTAAACAATTTTCAAACAGACCCAGTCTAAGTAAAGGCATTACTATGTTAAACAAACACTGTATTTGTTCTCCTAAAATAATATGTGAAAGTCAAAAATCTAAGCTTTTTCTCTGATAACTTAATCTGAAAGCCTTCAGTATTGGTATATTTCCACTGGAGATTATTAATACCACATTTTTGTAGAAGATGTTTGTTTTCTGCTCAAGTTTGAAAAGCAAAGCTTTTCCATGTCTACTCAAAAAATATTGTGAACATTTTTGGCTGTACTCAGCACAAAGAAATGCTCTTAGTGATGAGAGTGGAACTAATAAAACCAGGCAAACATGACCTTATATACTAAAAAATATGACTACATCATGAAGACTATGTAATAGTTTAATAAGTGTAGTATTTAGCTATACTTACATGCTATATAACATCAGGTATCATAATGTGAAGATTGGAAATCCACCTAAGTTATATGTAAAAAGCCCAAAAACAGGTTATATTTTTATGATGCCAGAATCACCTAAAAAATAAATTTGCTAAAGAATTAGATGAGCTTTATTTCTTCTTTGAGATAACAAAGTGATAGCACTGGGCATTACAAATAGATGCTTTTATTTTTATTATTTAATTGGTCAGTTTACTTGTAAGTTGGGAAAATGAAGGATGCATGAACCGAAGGATTCATGCAGAGATTGTTTTCTATGTGATTTTTGTCTGTGGAAGCCAACTAGAAGGGAAAGATAGGATTTTTTTTAACATCAGTATAATTATACCTGAGATTCTTAATGTCTTTACAATTTAGTAGCAGTTGTGTGTTTTACATACTCACCACATACACACAAATTTTTTAATTTGCCCTTTCTTATGTCAATTAGCAGTATTGTTTTTCTAAGAAATTTATGCATCATGCAAAAAAGTTTACACTTAATGTCCCTGTGAAAATTATATCTTCTATTTTGATTAGATTTACGTCATAGAAAGTAGATTATAAATTCTATGGATCTCAAAGTCATCATCCATACCTACTCCCTTAAAATAAGTTTCCATTCTAACAGATTTGTAACTCATGGCGCTACTGCAAGAACTATGGCATAAATATTCCCTGCCAGTCACTAGAAAATGCAAGACCAAAAAGCTATTCAATAACTCCAGGAAAGATTTTATAAAATCAACAGGTACCACTTTATCTTTTTAGCATTGCCACTGCCACAAACAAGAAGTTTCTCTCATTTTTTGATAGATGCTGTAAGAGAACTTGGCCTGTAGCTGTCTTTTTTGTTCTTTTTTCTTTTCCTTTTCTTCTTTTCTTTTCTTTTCTTTTCTTTTCTTTTCCTTTCCCCTCTGTGGCTCTTTGTGGATGGATAAAGAAAACAGGTGGTAACCATCACACATACTGTGTACCTTTAAAAACAGACAAATGGTGATTAGGTTACCTTTCTTCTCCAAGGTAAGCACTTCCAATTTCTTTAACTCTTTCTTACAAATTCCATTTTGCAACCCTCTCATCAACATTTACAGTCTCTTCTAAATTCCCCCCGCAAATTTTAGAATTCTCTTAAGATGTGGAGCCCTGAACTGGAAAGTATTTTCTTGTAAAGTTTGACCAGAGCTGAGTAAAAGAAGGTACCATCTTGTTATTCATACATCTTTCTAAGTGATCACTGAGGGCCTGTGATCCCACAGTCTGTAGGTGTTGGGTATATTTTAATGTTAAAGTAGCATGAACATTAAAGAGGAGAAAGCATGTCTGTTGTTGCTTTAAACTCTTGGTTTCAAGTAAAACGTACCTAAAAGAGTTCTTTTGATACATCTAATACCAAGTCTGATTTCAATCAAAGACATCATTATCTCCTAAATTTTTGTCTTGCAAGGCCAAATGTTGACTGCTTGCTGAGTGAATTATTCCAGCTGAAACATCTTGTTCATCCTTCTTAAAGATAATCAAAGCCTACTGGGGGTGTGTGTGTATGTGCAAAACTCTTTAGATACTTTCTTATTCACTTCTCTTTTGCCAATCTTGAACGTATGTTTTTATAAAAATAAAAACTTACCAGCTTTACTTATTTTGCTTCATAAAAGAAGCCAGACTGCCTAATCATTTCCTTTCCTGTCTCTATTTCCTTTTAAGATTTTTTACCCAACCTTTTAATTCTTACCTTTTGTCTTTCCTGATCATTCATATTTTCCCTTTTTTATCCCTTCTTGTTCCCTTTTTAGTTTGTTAACCCATCATTCACTATATAATATCTCTATACAGCAACAGGAGAAAAGAATTTTGTAAAACTGTGTAGGAGAGAAAAGAAATTAAGAATTGAAAAGTCATACCACTTCACATTTGAAAACATCAAATAGGAACAATCGTACTAGGCACGTGTGACTTCCAAATTGTGAAACAATAGAGAAGAAACAAAATAAAGTTATCCAAGGATCAAAATGTCACAGCACCTCAAGCTTGCACTTGTAATCCTTCAAAAATTGAGACACTGCAACTTGTGAGTTCAATTACATCAAAAGTAAAGTTTGGAATAAAGCAGTCCATTTTTCAAATTTTCTCCACCACAAACAGGAGAAAAATCTAGACACTCTTCTCCTTCTAAAAAAAAAAGGCTATATTTGTTAGTGTGGCTACCTTGAGAATGAAGGCAAAGAGAGAAAGAAACAGAGGTGGCCTGCTGTGACAAGCCAACAGCAGGCTGGCTTATTCATAGCCAACCTGCTTGGCAAACTGGTGTTTGGAAATGTTATGTCTCAAGTGTAGGAAGTCTGCAGGCAGAGTGTCTGTGGGGTTATCACACAAAACTCCCTGTGTACCTGAACTCGGTGTCCGAGACTCTTCAAACCCCGACTTTGCACCCACTTATGTCAACATATGACTCAGAAGAGGCGGAAAGGGAAAAACAGGCACAAAGAAGGCAAAGCTGGAGAAAAAAAAGAGCAAACAAAAACATAAGCCAAAGTAAGCCAGGCAGGTTCTGAGACTGAGACTTTTTTTCTTTTTTACAAAAAAAGAAAAAAAAAGAAGAAGAAATCTACATCTTCTAATGACTAGCCCTTTCTTCTCATCTCAGGGGACTGAGGACATAACAAGCAAATGTATAATATTGTGCAGGAGAATTAACATTGCCCTTAATCCAAACTATTGTAAGAAAGTGCCAGTGATTGTATTATAATCTCTCAGCAGCAGCAGCAGCAGCAGGGATCCGTGTTCGTTTTCCCGAACAGTTTGTAAATTTAGTTCATGCTTTGTTATTAGAAAATGATGTGTGAGGCAGATTAGAGATTTTTAAAATCTCTAAGAGTAAATGATTGGACATTGTTCTGTCACATATAAAGCCCTTTGTCTTGAAGCTCACAGAGAACCACCCTCAAATAACAGGCACTGACACACGCCTCCAGTATCATCTGGATTATTCTAGTTCCATGACATGCTTTCTCAAATAAAATGAAATTATCTATAGTATAAAAATACTTTTATAAAACAGGACTCTTTTATTTCTCTTCCTATATGGTCAGAATTATCACCATTGGGAAATGCTGACAGAAAAGAAAAAAAATTTAATTTCTTTTCCAGTATACAGTTACAGTTATGTGTCAGTGAAAGTGCAATTTTCTGTTTGCTCTTAAGTTTCAGTGCTAAGTAAAAGCTATGAACCTGCTAGTCAAAGACTGAGTCTAAAGTGACTTTTTTTTTGTAGTGTATAATTTACTGCACATGTACAGTAAAACTATCCATGTAACTACATAGTAAGCAAATCTCTGAGTCCCTTAGAAAAAGGAAAGGGTGATCAACCTACCTAGAGAATTTGACCTACTTCTCCAGATGATTTGAAAAATCCAATGTCTTCAGCCATAGAAGAGTGACTGATCTAATGATTCCAAACACATATAATAAAATGCTATGTCTTAATTCTCATGGTCCTACAGACACAGCCAACCACATAAATATGAAAATATAAATAGGACACCGAAAGTCTGAACATGGGTGGAGATGGCAAATTACATTCAATTAGGCAAGACTGACTTAAGCATTTAACCACAAGTTTAAAATTCTAATTGAAAACCAACAAGACATTTTAAGGTATTTTTCCCCACTTAGCCTTAAAAACTAACATGTTTCATATATTTTATGCAAGTTTCTTAAATATTTTAAAGTGGCTAGTGGCATTTCATACCTAAAAAAAAGGAAAGAAGGATGAAATGTTAATGACAGTGAAATACTAACAACTCAACTATGGAGTAACCGTCTGTGTTTCTTAATCTGATAAACTGTGAAGATTAAAAATACAACTTTTCTAATTTTAACTGGATATTATAGGATAAAAATGAGTTGTTGAGTCAATGTCTTAAGACTTCTGTTGTCGACAGATTTTCCCCAGACACTATGGGAATGCTTGTGAATTTAAATAATTTACTAAGTATAGAAAGACCTCGCTTGGGTTAGCTGAGCAAGAGGAGACTGGCTCTTATTCTACGGTATCAACACCACAGCTGCGGCTCCTCCATGTCAATACTCTTGATGAGCAGAAAAGAGAGAAAACGGTGACTCACACATCCCATATTCACTGAGGCTCTGTCTCTACACACTGTGTGAGCATGGGCTGGCTATGGCTGTTAGTCTTTCTGATTCTTCCTGGTCGCAGCCTGCCTTGTTTTGAGCAGTAGTTGCCTTGTAGTAGATCTTGACTTGATTTTGGATAATTGCTGTGTCACACTGCCCAACTTGAGAGTGGGAAGTTGGAGGCACATATACGAAAAGTAAAGGAGGGTGACCAGTGGGCAGTGTAGGTCTAACTCCCAGTGTCACAAGATAAGAAATAAAATAATATTATCTTCACTCTGAGATCTGAGAAGATTCCTTGTTTAATGAGGATGTTCTAGAGCAAATCTGAAGACTTTCTGTAAGTTTACTGCTGTCTGGTATGCATGTGGAGAAAGATTTTCATTTGTCATGTAGCAAATAGAAATAAAAGAATAAATGTGTTTACCTCCTTGTTCACTGTAGAGCCTCCATCAGTGTTTCTTAGGAGATAAGCAGATAGATGGATGGATGGATGGGTGGATAGATGAGAGTCCATCCCTGAGAATTTGGAAGACAATATTTTCATTACTATCCAAAATAAATGTTGTATCTCAGATACTAAAGAAAATAATTGAAAGAAATGACCACTATATTTCTCCACTATTCTCTCTACTTTGCCTCCCTTCAGTAAGAAGATGGCTACTATCATACTGTTTAGAAGTGAATGAGAATAATTTGGGAACAAAGAACTGTAAGGTTGATCCTTTAGGACTTAAGGTTTAGATCTTTGGGTCTTAGACATTTTGATTTCTCCATCTCTTTCTACCAGAAACATGACTTTAAATTGGATTGTCTAATTCTAGTTTATTAAAGAGTATTTTTTTTGAATTTGTGTAATAATTGATGAACTTTTTTTCAGTATTGGCAATTGAATCCATGGCCTTCCCACTGGGTTACATTGCCAGTCATTCTTTCTTTCATTTTAGTTTTGAGACAAGATTTTGCTAAATTGACCTAGCTAAGTTCAATTATGGATCCTCTTGTCTCTGGGAGCGCTGGGATTACAGGTATGTACCACCACACTGGGCAATGAGCTTCTCAACGTTACTTAGATATGTGAATTCCCCAACTGAGTCAACAGACTGTCCATACTGAATGGATTTCTTTTTACAACATTGATAATGTAATCTTGCAATAGCTCCTCTTACCTAAACTAAATTTAATCTTTTGGAATGGCCATGGAAATCCTCAGACTGTAAATCCACATCATAGAGTACCTTCTTTTGTAACTTAGAGCATTTGTTGTGTGGACTCTTTCCCAAGATCCAGCACTTGTGAACTCCCTCCTTCCCAGCTGCCTAATGCTGCTGAATTCCATGCTGCTGAATTCCATACAGAATGGCTCTCTTCCACCAATCTCTAAAAGCCACTGAACTCATGGGCTGGACGGGGACTCTGCACACTTGATCAACAGGATCGTGGGACCACTAGAGGTGCAGAAAACAACTCTGATCAGTGCCTCTGTAGGCTGTTTCCTGAAGCTCCTCAAAACCACTCAAATACTTGGCAAGTATTGCTCTGATCTGAGAGTAAAGAGGGCAGAAAAGGTATTTATCTCTTTCCAAATTGTTTTTTGAGAGGCAGGCCTTTGCATATATCCATGTATGGTTACAACTACTGTACATGTGTATATTTTCTGCTCTTGCTTTGTAATAAATTCCAGGTAGTTAAAGTCAAATGTTCCTACTTCAAAGGTTGTTTCTGGGAATTGTCTGACCTTGTTTGAGTGCTGGTTCAACAGTTGTCCAAAGGAAGGATAAACTTGAGTCAACTGTAGGAAAACAGACACACCCTGAAGCCATAATGTTAAGTGAAATAAATCAGATACTGAAGTTTAAATTTATTTCATGGCTTCTCTTATATGAGAAACTCAAAATATAAATAAAGAGCCAAATAAAAGCTAGGAATAGGAAAATAGATTTTTTTTTTCAAAAGGGAAGGGACCAAGAGATGGAGAGAGGGTAAAGGGGGAGATATGAAAAAAAGAGTTAAGATATATTATGTACATTATGTATTGCAAACATGTACCAATAAAAATGAACCAATAGGATACAATCTCCCTGTCGCTTACCTCTTCTCCCATCTACAATCTCATTCTTTCTTTACCCTCCTCATTCTCTTCCTTGTACTCTCTCTTATCTCTTGGTTCCTTCCACTTATTTTTAAATACATTTTAATTTTTCTTTTTCTTCATCTCCCTATTCTTGTCTTTTATACATAGGCAATTAAAAATAATCTACATACTATCGTATATTAATGTCTCATATTAAATTCTCCTTCACCATGGGTTGTCTCACAGGGTTTGTAAACTTAGTGTTTCTGTTGCTGACATTGTTTATTTCTGGGTTCAGTTTCTCTGTATGCTCTTTCAGGAGCCGCTTAGTCTCTTTCCCACTACCTTCCCTTGTTTCCCCTTACACCTTCACATGCAGCTCCACCATCTTTTCTTTTCTTGTATATAAAATCTTCTTATATATAAAATCTATATATCTTTTCTTATATATAAAATCTACTATGAAAATAATTTTTCCTTTTTCTCTATCGTAGAGTGTATGTGAGGGCCATATGTTCATGAGTACCTGTAGATGAGCATTATTGCTTTTGTTTCAACAGTGTTTTACATTGACCCTTCAGGTTTTCCCTCACCAAAAGATTCTGCTAGGTTGTAAATGGGATACAATCTGCATAAAGAGTATTCTACTTTCTAATTATAAATCTTTTCCTTTATTCCCTCCCCTCTGGCCCCACAGATATATCTTCAAACTCTGTCTTCTTCCTCCATTCCTTATGGTATAAAAATAATATCAAAACTACTTTCTTTCATCTTCTTTGAATTCTTTTTAGTATCCTCCTGTTCTCAATTTTTCTTGGTAATTTTTAAAAATCTTTTTTCTTTTATCTTCTGGTTATGTCCCAGTCTTTTCTATATCATTACTAATCCTTTGGATTTCTGAGTTATGTGAAGAGTAGAAAACTTGATAAACTAGCATAAACTAGCATAAACTGACATAAATTATATGTCAATATATGATTGATTCTTTGTATGTAGATATTATTGATAGTTGTTCTCTCCTTGCAATTCATTGCTAAGGATTTCTACTGGCAGACTGGATCAAAAGAAATAAAACCCAACAATATGTTATTGGCAAAGCCATATCTCATTTCTCAAAAAAAAAGCATATCTGAAAAAGAAAGGATGGAAAATGATATTCCATGCAACTGGAGCCCAAAAGCAAGCAAGAGTAACTATTTTAACTTCTAGCAAAGTGAACTGCAAGTCAAAATTTATCAGAAGAAATAAAGAAGGTCACTACACATTGGTGAAGGAAACAATTCAATAGGAAGAAATAACAATTGTAAATATATGTCAACTAAAAGTTGGCACACCCAATTTCATGAAATGAAAAAAATTCTTGACATAAAAGGACAGACAACTACAAATACAATCATAGTGAAGGACTTTAATGTTCTACTCTCACAAAAGATCAACCAATAAACACTTTAAAAATATCATAGTTGATCCATGCTTTTGGATAAATGGAAGTAAGAGTTATCTACAGAATGTTCCACCAAACAAAAGCAGAATACACATTCATCTCAGAGGACACTGGAACTTTCTCCAAAATAGATCATATCTTAGGTCATAAAGCAAGTTTAGATAAATACAAAATAATTGAAATAGTCTCTCATCCTATTAGTTTGCAATAAAATGAAACTATAAAATAAAACAAAGCAAGCAAACAAACAAAAAACACCAAAATTAACCAAACACTTGGAGATTAAATAATATATTCCTGAATAACAAAGAGCCACTAAAAAATATCAGGGAAGAAATTTTAAAAGTTCTTACAGTCAAAAGACAATGGTAGACCATGCCCAGCTTCTGCCTCTCAAGTTAGGGAGCCAAGAGCCTGTAGGGGAGTTGGGACTGAGCAAGGTGAGTCCTGGTGCCCCAGGGAGAGTTGGAGACCTAAGCTCCAGCGATTGAGTTTCTAGTGAGCCACGAGGACACTGGACTGGGCCCAGGAGGTTCCAGGGCCTCAGTCCACCACACCCAGTGGCCTTCTTTCAGTCCAGGAGGACAGGGGATTGCTTCCCCAGAAGTTCCACCAGCCCCAGTTCACCACGCCAAGGTCCCGACTCTCAATTTAGGGAGCCAAGAGGCTCCAGGGGAGTTGGGACTGCGTGTGAGGACAGGGGATTCCTTCCCTAGAGGTTCTGCTGCTTCCCCAGTTCACCAGGCCCAGCTTCCTCCTCTCAATTTAGGGAGCCAGGAGCCTGCAAGGAAGTTGGGACTGTGTGCCAGGACAGGGGATTGCACCCCCAAAGGTTCCACTGGCCCCAGTTCACTACACCCAGCTTCTGCCTCTCAATTTAGGGAGCCAAGAGCCTGCAGGGAAGTTGGGACTGAGCGAGGTCAGGGGATTGCACCCCATAGGTGCTGCCAGCCCCAGTTCACCATGCCCAGCTTCTGCCTCTCAAATTAGGGAGCCAAGAACCTGGGAAAAGCTAAGACTACTCCAGGAGCTGAGGGCACAGGAGGTGATTCACAACACACACAGAGGAAGCTTTGGAACACAACTCAAAGCAAGGAAATATAGAAAAATGACAAAAGGAAAGACCAAAAGGCATGCTCAAGTCTCCAGCCCATCCCAAGAAAGCCTAGAAGCCATGTACTTAGAAGAAATTAGAAGCCATACACTTGAAATGACTGAAACGATATCAACTGAAATAAAGAAGCAACTAGGGGAAGCTATGGAGAAATTCAAATCAGAAATAATTGCCCAGGTAAAAGAAGGAATGATAAAAGTAGTGAAAGAAATAGTGAACACACCTAGTGAAGACACAGCTAAAAAATTAGAGGAACAAAGCAAACAGATAGAATCCCTGAATGAAAACTATAAGAAACAAACAATACATAAAGCAGATTCAAAGAGATATACAGGAAATCAAAAATTCTATTGAAAGCTGTAAAAACCACCTCAATGAAAGTGAAGATAGAATTTCAGATCTTGAAGATAAGATTGCAGCTAGTGAACAGTAAAGGAAAGATCTTTTTAAAATAACAAAGAACCAGGAAATAACAATTCAACAGCTGCAAGATGATGCAAAGAAAAATAACATAAGATTAATAGGGATAAATGAAAAAGAAGGGGACAGCCCAAATGATATCAAGAGGATATTTACAGAAGAAATAGATGAAAACTTCCCAAACATGAGAATGGAAACTGACATTTGGATTAGTGAAGCATATAGAACTCCAAATAGCCATAACCAAAATGAAACGACACCCAGACACATAATAATCACCATCCCAGAAATCCACCATAAGTACAGAATACGAAAAGCTGCTAGAGAGAAAAGGCAGATCACCTATAAAGGAAAACCTATCAGAATCATAGCAGATTTCTCAACACAAACAATGAAGTCAAGAAGAGCATGGAGTGAAGTATTTCAGATCCTAAAGGAAAACCACTTCCAACCCAGACTGACGTACCCTGTAAAACTGTCCTTCAAAATGGATGGAGAAATAAGATACTTCCATGACAAAGAACAGCTAAAAAACTTCATGAACACCAACCCAATCATACAAAGAATACTCTAAGACATTCTAGACACATATAGGATAAAGCCACCAAGCAAGGCAGACAGTTACACAGAATGGAAAGCTAAAGATACAACAGCAGAAAGATAACATGTCAACAATAAACCAATATATAACCGTTATAACCATTAATGCAAATGGCCTCAACTCACCAATCAAAAGAAACAGACTGGCAGAATGGATGAAGAAACAATATCCAACCATATGCTGTCTACAAGAAACCCATCTAACTCAAAAGGAAACCCATAGACTGAAAGGCAAAGGATGGAAAACAATACTTCATGCAACAGGAAACCAAAAAAAAAAACCAGGATTCTGTCTGCAGACAATGTGAACTTCAAACCAAGAATGATCCAAAGAGATAAAGAAGGTCACTACATACTACTTAGGGGAAAACTTCAAGAGGAAGAGATAACAATCTTAAATATATATGCACCAAATTCCAGAGCTATACAAAGCAAATATTAACAGAAATGAAAACTCAAATAAGCAATAACACAATTATAACAAGAGATTTTAACACACCATTGACACAAAGGGACAGATCAATGAGACAGAAAATCAGCAAAGAAATAACAGAAGTGAATCACACCTGTGAACAAATGGACTTGATAGATGTATATAGAGTATTCCATTCAACAACATCAGAATATACATTCTTCTCAGCAGTACATGGGACATTCTCTAAAATTGACCATATACTAGCCCACAGAATGTATTTAAGTAAATGCAAAAGAATTGAAATTACCCCATGCATGTTATCGGAACATAGTGTCATGAAACTAGAAATTAACAATAAAAGCAACTGCAAAAACCCTAAAAACACATGGAAACTGAGTAATACACTCTTGAGCAATCAGTGGGTCATGAAGGAAATTAAAGAAGAAATTAAACAATATCTACAAGCAAACAAAAATACAAACACAACTTACCAGAATTTGTGGGATGCAATGAAAGCAGTTCTCAGAGGAAAATTTATTGCACTGAGTTCCCACATCAGGAAGACAGAATGAACACAAAGAAACAACCTGATGCTACAACTCAAACATCTAGAAAAAAAAGAGCAAGCCAAGCCCAAAGCCAAAAGAAGGGAAGAAATTATAAAAATCAGAGCAGAAATTAATGCAATAGACACTAAGAAAACAATACAAAGAATCAGTGAATCAAAGAGTTGGTTCTTTGAGAGAATAAATAAAATTGATAAACCCCTAGCCAACCTTATTTTAAAAAGAAAAAACTCAAATTCATGCAATAAGGAATGAAAAAGGTGAAATTCCTACAGACTCTGTGGAAATACAGAAGTTCATCAACACCTATTTCGAAAATCTCTACTCTCATAGCTCCGATAACACAGAAGAAATAGACAGATTCCTAGATACATATGAACTACCAAAGCTGGATCAGGAAGATGTAAGACTGCTGAATAACCCAATTTCTATTAATGAAATTGAAAATGTAATTAAGCCCTTGCCAACAAAGAAGAGCCTAGGCCCAGATGGATTCACTGCAGAATTCTACAAGAAATACGAAGAAGACTTAATTACAACACTCCTCAAACTCTTCAATGAAATTGAAAGGGAAACAATTCTTCCTAAGTCATTCCTGGAAGCAAATATTACTCTAGTACCAAAACCAGAGAAAGACCCAACTAAAAAAGAGAACTATAGGCCCATCTCCCTAATGAACATAGATGCAAAAATTCTCAATAAAATATTGGCAAACAGGATGCAGCAAATCATCAAGAAGATTATACACCACGACCAAGTGGGATTCATCGCAGGAATGCAGGGATGGTTCAACATACATAAATCAATAAATATAATCCACCATATCAATATAGCCAAAAGTAAGAACTACATGATCATCTCTATAGATGCATAAAAAGCTTTTGATAAGGTCCAACACTGATTCATGGTAAGAACCTTACAGAGAACTGGAATAGATGGTCTTTACCTCAATATGATAAGGGCCATCTATGACAAACCAACAGCCAGCATCATATTAAATGGTCAAAAACTGAAAGCCTTTACCTTAAAATCAGGCACAAGACAAGGATGTCCCCTATCACCACTCCTATTCAACATAGTACTGGAAATACTAGCCAGAGCAATTAGACAAGAGAGAGAAATAAAAGGAGTGAAGATAGGAAAAGAGGAAGTTAAATTATCATTATTTTCAGATGACATGATACTTTACATAGAAGACCCCCAAAACTACATTGAAAAACTCCTAGATATAATCAATAAATTCAGCAATGTAGCTGGATACAAAGTCAGTACTCAAAAATCAATAGCATTCCTATATACTAACAACAAAAGCACTGAAAGAGAAATAAGAGAAGCCACACCCTTCACATTAGCATCTAAAAAAATGAAATACTTAGTAATTAATCTCATGAAAGAAGTAAAAGACCTATACAAGGAAAATTATAATACCCTGAAAAAGGAAATCAAAGAGGACCTCAGAAAATGGAAAGACATCCCTTGTTCATGGATAGGAAGAACAAACATTGTGAAAATGGCCATTCTCCCAAAATTACTATACAGATTCAATGCAATCCCAATCAAAATACCACTAACATACCCCATAGATCTAGAGAAATCACTCCTAAAATTCATCTGGAACCAGAAGAGACCTAGAATAACAAAGGCAATTCTAAGCAGCAAAGGCAAGGCAGGAGGCATCACAATCCCTGACTTGAAATTATCCTACAAAGCTACTGTGATAAAATCAACATGATACTGGAATAAAAACAGCCCTGAAGATCAATGGAATAGATTGAAAGATACAAACACAACCATAAACTCACTCAACCACCTTATCTTCGATAAAGGGACCAAACATGCTCGCTGGATGATCGTCTCTTTAACAAATGGTGCTGGAAAAATTGGCTATTCATATGCAGAAGACTAAAACTAGACCCACGCCTATCACCATGTACTAAACTGAAGTCTAAATGAATCAAAGATCTAAATATTAAAACACAAACAGTAAATCTTTTGGAAGACAAAGTAGGTAAAAATCTTGAAGATATAGGGGTAGGTAGAGAATTGATGAACAAGAATCAAACCACACGGGAAATACTTTCCAGAATCAATAACTGGGACCACATCTTGTTAAAGAGTTCCTGCATGTCAAAAGAGATTTCCAGCAGAGTGAAAAGAAAACCCACAAATTGGGAAAAAAAATCTTAATGGGCTGTCCCTCACACAAAGGACTTCTGTCTAGAACGTATAAAGAATTAAAAAAAAATCAGATCCTCAAAATTCAAAGACCCAATCCAAAAATGGTCAACTGAAGTGAATACACAGTTCTCAGATGAAGAAATACAAATGACAAATAAATACATGAAAAACTGTTCATAATCATTAGTCATGAGAGAAATGCAAATTAAAACCACACTGAGATTCCATCTCACCCCAGAAAGAATGGCCAGGATAAAAAAAAAAAAAAAAAAAAAAAAAACTACCAAGAACAAATGCTGGAGAGGCTGTGGGGAAAAAGGAACTCTTCTGTACTGTTGGTGGGAGTTTAGACTGGTGCAACCACTGTGGAGGTCAGTCTGGATATTCCTCAAAAAGCTGGGTTTGGAAGTCACATTTGACCCAGCTATTCTACTTCTAGGCATATTCCCAGAAGAAGTGAAAACATCATACCACAGTGATATATGTGCACCTATGTTTATAGCAGCACAATTTGTAATAGCCAGATCTTGGAAACAACCTAAGTTCCCATCAACTGAGGAATGGATAAAAAATATGTGGTATTTTTGTATAATGGAGTACTACTCAGCTATAAATAATGATTACATTGAGATATTTATAAATAAATGGACACAACTTGAGACCATACTCATAAACAAAATAAACCAAACACACATGTGTAAATACCGTATAGTCTCCCTAGTATGAGAGTTGGTAAGAGTATATAAGATTTTATGGTAATCATGATTCCCCATTTCATTGCTTTGAAGCTTTTCAATGTTTTCATTCATCAGTTTGAATGGTTTAATTCTGTTTTGTTTGACTTTATTATGTGTAATGTTATGAACAGCTGTTTTGCAGAAAACAAAACATTATGGCAGCCATTGCTGATTTAATATCATCTTGCTTTGAAGTCCTACCATGCTTCTATTCTTCTATTACCATTGGTTCTATCATGTTGTGTTTTATTGGGATTTTAATATATGTGATAATATAAACAAAATTTTTTATTGAAAATGAGATATGATAGTAGCCATTGATCATTCTCTGTTATTCAGTTCAGAATGCCCTGTAATTCTTTCATTCTTTTGAATGGTTTTATACTATTTTGTTATGTTTGATATTATTGTATTTGCAACTATGTTCAACTGTAGCAGAGAAAGAGATATTTTGATAGCTACTTTTAATGTCCGGTTGTCTTATTTTAAAGTGCTGTGTTGCTTATGTTGTTCTGTTCTGATCTGCTTTGTTCTGTCCTCTTCTGTTTTATTCTCTTTAAAATGAAGAAGAAGAAGAAGAAGAAGAAGAAGAAGAAGAAGAAGAAGAAGAAGAAGAAGAAGAAGAAGACAATGGTAATACAACATACCAAAATGTGTGATTCACAATGAAAGCAATTCTAGGAGAGAAATTTACAGCTGTGAGTACTTAGAATAGAAAAATAGAGCTTTACCAAATAACCTAATGAAGCATCTCAAAGTCTAAGAAAAACAAGATCCATCTACATTCAAAACTTGTAGAAAAACATAAATTGTAAAGCTCAGAGTGAAAATCAATGAAATTGACACTAAAAAATGCAATCAGAGTTGGTTCTTTGAAAAGATAAAGTTGAGAAACCTTAGCAAAACTGACCAAAAGAAGGAAATAGAAGACCCATATATCAATGCAATTAGAACTGAAAAAGTGAACACTCAGTGATTACTGTGAAATTCAGAGAATTATAAGAAACTATTTTGAAAACTTATATTCTAGCAAATTGGAGAATCTAAAGGAAATGGATAAATTCCTAAACATGACTTACCGTGAATGAACCAAGATGTTATGGCTGGATGTTATGGCTTATATCTAAATATCCCCTTAAGGCCTCATGTGGTCATAGGTGGGTTTTTTCAGAGGTGGCTGGAATGAGAGTGTGTGATGCTGGGATTCAGAGTGTGATGCTGGGATCAAGGGTGTGTTGTTACTAATTAGTCCACCAACTGGCATAGTTCTGGAAGGGATAATGGGAAGGCAGTCCACTGGGTATGAGTGCTACCTACTCTAGGGATGCGTAGCCTACACAGAATAAAACATACAGGAAGAGACCTCCTTATTCAAGCAAACTTGGATACAACTGAGGCCTTAAAAAACAATAAACACTGTTGAGGTTGTGTGGAAAAGAATTCTCCTACATTGTTGGTGGAAATGTAAGTTAGTACAAGCTCTATGAAAATCCATAAGGAGATTCTTCAAAAAACTAAAAATGGAAATTGACTCAGATATACCTCTCCTGCATATCTAAGTCATTATATTACAATGACACAACCTATGTTTACAGCAGCAAATTCAAGATAGCTAAATTATGGAAACAGCTTAGATTCCCATCAATGGTTGTATAAAGAATATATAGTATATATACGCAATATAATACTACTCTAACATAAAGAAGAATAAATTTGAGGAATTTGTAGAAGGGATGGAACCTAATGTTAAGTGAAATAAATCAGACACAGACAGTTAAATATTACATAGTTTTTCTTCTATGAGAAATGCAAAATACAAATACATTAATGAACAAAATAAAGGAGAGACGGCAGGGAACAGTGAAGTAGACCTTTGGAGAAGGGAAAAGAGATCTGCAGAAAGGGTATAACAAGTGATCAAAATACAATGTATATTGTAGTCAGAGTTTGTAAGGGAACAGATTTAATACAGGACACATAATTTATAAGATTATTTTATAATGTTCACCCAAAAAAGTCAAATGGCAAAGGAATGCAAGTGATCTGTCCACATTCTAGAGACTCAAAGAACCCAGCTAAGGACCTGGATCCCATGGCAAAGTCCTGCATGAGTCCAGCTAAAGACCTAGAGCCCAGGGCAATGTCCTCAAGTCCAGCTGGAGGCTACAGCCCACTACAAAGTCTTACACAAATCTGTATCAAGGATCTGCACTGGGAAAGCCCAAAGGTCAATGGTGGAAGACTTCCCAGGTTCCAGTGAGGTAAAGGATCTGTGTCCCAGGCTGAGGGATCTGCTCAGGATCAGCCAGGATGCAATACTCAGGATAAGGACCAGAGCTCCCCAAAACAGAACAGCAGCTTTCCTCAGCAATAGTGAGGACCCAGGCTCCTCTGATGATTAGAAAAGCTGGGTTCACACCAGGAACAACAGTGCAACGAGCTTCTCCAGCAGCAGCATGCCATCTTCCCCTCACTCTGTTATAATGTCAGCAGTAATCCCCGGGTGTGTCTTCCATACCCCAAACCACCCACGCTGAGTTTGATTGAGTATTTTAAGTTTATTATTAGTTAAATTCACAACCCATCCCTGGTCAACTTGATAACCAGACACATTTCCTTAAACCATAGTCTTCAGTGGCGTATTTGTAAAAACTCAAGTCTTAATCGATTCAGATTTACATTAATATTACAATTACGTATAGACAATTCTTATTGCATTCATTTCTGCACCAAAAGCAAATATTTAGAGTTTCAAAATTCAAGTTAAAACTACAATACTTTGACTAAATAACCTGTTTAGAAATATATACCTAAAACTACACTGAAAGCATATTTAAGAGAGCCATTGTAATACCAATTCTGGGTTTCAAATAACTTTTAACAACAGAGCAACACTGAGAAACAGCCCAAGGTATCTCCTGCCTTTCAAATACATTTTCCCCTTCTTTTGAAAGACCTCAGATTGTCTTTCCATTTCCCTGTTCCTTCTCATCGAAATGTTCTTCTCTGTTTCATTCTTGCAATCCACAGCTCCACTGAAACTTGCCCTCTGGCCAAAGGCTTCAAATCACCCTGCTGGCTCTCCACTCTTAATTTCCAATGTAGATCTGGCCAAACGTCCTCAATAGTAACCATGCCACCATCTCAACATGATACTGCATTGAAGTTATTCTGTCACCCAAGCACTATCTCTAAACACAAGCAAAGTACAAACCAACTTCCTGCCAAAGCACAACATATACCACCTGGGATCCAGCAACCAATGCAGCTCTCCATTGAAGTCCCCCGAGCCTCATTCTAACCTGCAGCATTTTCATCTGCATTCTCTGACCAGAGCCTCCCATATAATTTAGAGCATGCAGGGGCTGGCTCTTCAGCCAATCTCTCAAAACCTTTCCTAATTAGTTCCCAGGACTCTTAAGCCACGTGGCCAGCAACGTCATAGCATTGGCCCCACTCCCAGTACCAATTTGTTATAGTCAGGTTTGCAAGGGAACAGATTAAATACAGGACACATAACTTATAAGATTATTTTATAATATTCACCAAAAAAAGTCAAATGCAAAGGAATGCAAGTGATCTGTCCACATTCTAGAGACCCAAAGAATCCAGTTAGGACCTGGATCCCATGGCAAAGTCCTGCATGAGTCTAGCTGAAGACCTAGAGCCCAGGGCAACGTCTTCAAGCCCAGCTGGAGGCTACCGCCCACGACAATGTCTCACGCAAATCTGTATCAAGGATCTGCACAGGGAAAGCCAAAAGGTCAATGGTGGAAGACTTTCCAGGTTCCACAGGATCTATCCCAGGCTGAGGGATCTGCTCTGGAGCCAGGAAGCAATACTCAAGATAAGGACCAGAGCTCCCCCAAAGAGAAGAGTAGCTTCCCTCAGCAATAGTGAGGACCCAGGCTCCTCTGATGATTAGAAAAGCTGGGTTCACACCAGGAACAACAGTGCAACGAGCTTCTCCAACAGCAGCATGCCATCTCCCCCTCACCCTGTTATGCTGCCGGCAGTAATCCCTGGGTATGTCTTCCATACCCCAAGCCACACATGCTCAGTTTGGCTGGGTGTTCTAAATTGACCATTAGCCCACCTCAATGTGTCTATGTACTAATTATTTGGAATGAGTGTAGTTAATATGTATCACAGGCATATACAAATAAAAATAGGAGACAGAAAATAACAAAATTCCTCTAATGGTAGAAAAACTATGAATATAGAAAGAAGAAATCTTTGAGGGTTTCTAATTACACTTTTTAAAAATTATAATTATCAGGAGAAAACCAGAAAGCTCAAGAACATGCAAAGAAACAGAAATTATTGGAAATTATTTAATTAGTCCTTCTGTTCCAGAGATGAGGATGGAATTTCTGTGCTGCCAGTAGTCAAGCTTCTTTCTGAATGTGACTGAGTCTTGGCCCATGGTGCCTAGATGAAAGTGATAAGTCACATTATCCCCACCTAACTGCCAAATACTGAGAAGCATATTAACAACAGGGAGAGCATAGTGAAGAGTCTGGCAGAGGAAAGCTGCTCATGTTGTGATGACAAGGAAGCAGAGTGAAGGGAGGAATCAGAAAGAGCAAGAGAGAGATACCTTCTAGGCGGCAGGTCCGGCAACCAACATCTTGTGACTTGGCCCTGTCTCCCAACAACACACTTAGCTTCTAAACTCAGTGATGGATGAATTCACTGAGGAGTGCGGCATCACTGGGATCCAAACACCCTCCAAAAGTTCCATTTCTGAGCATGTGAGAATTTGGGGGGACCTTCCAGATCCAAAAAACAACACATACTTATTCATAAATCTGTGCACGTATACCTTTGTATTTCTTTTTTTTTAAATTTTATTTAAAGAGGGAAAAAAAAAGCAAAACAGAAAAAAGGGTAGAAATAATACAGAATTTCAAAAAAAAGTAAGAAATCACTAGTTGATAAATTACACATTGTCCTCTTAGAAATAGTTGTTCATGTTACAAAACTAAAGCATACAAAGTGGATATTCAAACAGTGAGGCTGCAAACAGTTCTGTTCAATGATCCAACAAAAACTTGGTAATACCGTTATCAATCCTACACACTTAAACATACATGCAGTTATATCCTTTAGAGCACTTTCTTTTCCTACTTTTGCTTTTTAAGTCCATTGTTTAGTTATACCATGATTAAGCTTGCTCAGTACCTTACTGATCTGTTTTGTTGTTATTTCCTTTTTAATCACCTTATATAATTCTGTTGTTTTGTTTTTGAGTTTCTCCTCATCCATGTCACATGGATCCGCTTTGGTGGAGTTGGGAGTTTTTGGAGGTATTTTGTTACCTTGTTATCTCATTTTCTATTGTTTTTTAATTTAATTTTTTTTATTAACTTGGAGGTAGTAGTATACAACAGAACAGGATGGAATAAAGCCAATTGAGAGAGTATAGTGAAATTGGTACAGAACTTCACAGCAGGTTACCAGGATAACAGTAATAGGTACCACTATATATCTTGTTATCTTCACAATAGTTGTTCTTTCAATCAAGTATACCAAAATCAAAAGAAATACAGAATATTATAGAACTTATCAAAACAGAATATTGAATAGAGCAATACCATTAATCAGGAAAAAGCAAAACGGCAATAAAAAAATATTTGCCTTCAAAGAGATAGTAGAAGGAGATCCCCCTTATTTGCTATATTACATATGGTCAACCTCCCAGGAGATGCTCAGATCTCTGACTCCCACTTGCTCACAGGGGTGGGGTGGGAGGAGATGGCATGTTTGATTCTCAGGCCGCGTGCCTGTAGGCTCACAGCCACTTCCCAGGGCAGCAGGCTGGATGCTCGTTTTCCCAGCACCCTAAGTTCCAACATGACCATCTTTGTATTTCTTAAAATAGAATTTTAGAAAGAGATTCACAGCAAAAATATTCTAAATATATATATTGTTTTCCTCACAGCCAGTAAATGTACTAAACAACACACTAGACACCACCTGGACATCCAGGCTTTATGGGAGCAAAAGGCTGCATTTGTTTTGTCTGAATCAGACAGGCTGAGATCATGAATGATTCTGGCCACTGACAAGAGGAGAAGTTAAGGTTTTATAGGGTTTGAGGATGGGGTTACAATCCCCAAGAATTTGGATAGAATGTTTGGGATCAAAGTTCCCAGGATGGTCAGGGAAGGTGTTTAGATGATACTGGACCTCTCTATGATGAGAAGATTGTATGTCTTGTCTTAAATTTTCTCTATGGCCCATCTGTTGCATGGCGTTTGGTGGTTTCCTGTTGTTCGTAGAGGGTGGCATGTTTGCTGAGATCTCTGAAGTCAGACATGACATTCCCATCTTTTTTATAGTTCTCTATGAAGAGGGGCAATAAAGTGGGCAATGTTTCTCATGGCCATTTCATGCATGACCAATGGTGTGATGTGGACTGCCTACTTGGGGGAAAAGTTTTGGGGAAGGGAATTATGTTGAGGACTAGTTAGAATCAGCATGAGTTGATTCGTGATCACCTGAACACGATCCTATAAAAAATTGTGAGAAAAGGCCAGGGATTTAGCTTAGCAGCACAAGCACCAGCCTGGTAAGTGCAAGGTCATGAGTTTGATCCTTGTACAAAAAAAAAAAAAAAAAAAAATTGTGAGAAAAGTCTGAAAGGCATGGCCCAAAGAGAAGGTGAAGGATAATACAAACAAGAAGTCCAGTTAGTGGAAGAAGACCCAAGACCTAGACCCAAATATTAGTCCAAGTGTCAGACAGGCACTAATTTTTGAAGCTTTTTCTGTCAGTCATTTGGCTGTATCTTGCACTATGCCCGGCTGGTTGCTGTAACAGCAACATTCCTCTGCCAGGAAGATGCTTAAACCACCTTTCTTGGTAGTCAGGAGATCTGAAGAGCTACAATTTTGGAGGGTCACTGCTGCCAGGAAGTCTATCTGTTCTGTAAGGTGAAAATGGAGTCCAATATCTCTCTTTGAGGCTGTCAGAAAGCTCTTGGGAGAGGGAGAAATAGTAGCTCAGGGCGGTAGAAATACCCGCTATCCTTACCCCTGCAGCCACAGTGATACACAGACAAATAAGGAGGGATATTAGTTATATGGCTCTATGTTGTTAGACCTGGTGCTTAAAGGCAACAGGAAGGCTCTGGTTTCCAAGACAATATCTGTTTTTGGGCTGAGGTATGTCAGTGTGCAGATGCCATTCCAGTTAGTGGAGAGGCACAGTAAGTAGAAGTCTCACATAGGAAAAGACACCTTGGCTTGGTGAGAAGACTTGGTTGGGGATGTTAAAAAGTTATGTGATGCTTTGATTTTCCCTTTTCCAAACACCCAAGGTGCCTGCTAGGGCAGTACCTGTCAGGAGCTGCAAGGTCCCTGGTAGGCGATTTGACTGGCTCCTATTGTTCTGTTTCCCTGTTGTAGGAAGAATCTTCTGGTGTCTATAAGCAAGAGGTAGGCAAGAGGAGGCGGTCTGAGCAAGTGGGAGATTGATGACAAGGAGTTCATGGGAGTATGATCATGCCTGGGATATGATAGCCATTGCAGACTATCTGTACAACCTTGGAAGGACCATAAAAGTGAACAGGGCAAGTGCATGGGGCACCCTGAGTAACCTGGTAGCTAGCATGATCACCTAAGGCCAGTAACAGTAGCTTATAGTTACATTGAAGTGGGGGGAGGTAGAGGTCCCAGAAATATACCAGAGGACAGATTATGCTGAATGCAAACAGGGGCTTGGAGGTCAGAATAGTATCAGTGGTTATGGGGTTATGTATGGGCTTCATTGAGCTCCCATATGTAGAGGTGTTAGCAAAATAGGACTGGAGGAGTCAGGCTGTGTCTTGTCAATGGTAGGGAAAGTGGTGGGGGTATGGACCTTTGTTGAGGAGTCAGAGTGGGCCTTTCATTTCATATTGGGGGTGGCACATGAAGTCAGTAAGGACCCAGATCTGCAGAGGGACTGCAATGACCATAGAGATTGCTGTAGACATGAAAATACAGAGCCAGCAACTTCTGGATCAGAAAGGATGAGATTGGTTGAGCAAATAATAGGTTAACTGCAGGGTCTTGGAGGGATTGGTTGGGAGAAGCTGTAGGGGTGTTGCTGCAGAGCGTGGGACAAGGAAGAAGAGGGCTGAGCCAAAAGGTATAGAGAAGGGGTGGGGAAGGACCTAACTAGGGCAAAAAAGAGCATGAACATGAGAAATGATTCCTTCTCTGAGGCAAAAGACTCCTGGTTGGAGTCCCAGGAGAACTGAGAGTAAAAACCCACAGGAAAAACAAAAGATGTTTAAGGTCCTCTCTGTTAATCATTGAATAGGAGGAGGGTGAAAATGAAGGAAAGCAATTCACTCCCCTCTGGGGAGAAGTCACACAGAATGCCCTGAGAAAAGAGATCTTCTATCCAGGTAAAGAAGGACTTGAGGGTGGAGGTCTGAGGAAAACCAAATGAGATCAAAGCAGACTAAATGAAGGAAATAGGTTGTAGGAAACCAACCTATGAGTTTGTCCCCAGTCAGATGAACAAGAAGGAAAGACAAAAAGACACAGGGTTAATTTGGAACATAAGGGTCGGGGGACTCTTGCCTCTTGTGGACAGAGAGGCCTGCGCATTTGACTCACCTTGCTTTTATTCACTTAGACACAGGAGAAACAGTTAGAGTAGCACAAGTTTCATCACTTGCTAGTATCTATTGGGTTATGTCCGGGTAAACAGCCAGATCCCAGCTGTGCTGACTCTTCTGTGGAACTTGCAACCTGCCATCACACCTGCAGGTTGCCGAAGGAGCCCAGCTTGCTGTTTTTTCCTTTATGTCTCCCAAAAAGGTCAATTAAGTTTTGATTCTCATTATCTGATCTCCCAAAGTAGGTGAAGGGGTGAGAGATGCAAGGGCAAGGCACTTAAGTGTCTTCTGGAATTTGGGTCAGCCTGAGGGAAATTGGGGAGATTACTTCTTCATGGGAAGAAGTCAGGTGAATTGTCTCCAGGGCAGATTTTTCTCCTGGGTTGGAGTGGAGGGTCTTACAGATGAACAGCTGTTGGGGTGCTACAGATGACTCAGAAGGTTTTAGGGGTTTGAATCTATAATCAAGACCCGTTTGTTAGCTAGCTTATCCTTATAAGTGTAAGCACCAGGAGAAGGCAGGAGAAGGTTAGCAACATGGCATATTTCTTTTCAGGCTTGTCACAGGACTTGGAGGTAATTTCTGATGGGACTGGGCTCTGGGCTGAGTGTTGGCCCTAGCAGAAGGGTATGTCTATATAAAAGCTCAAAAGTGCTATATGCCATCGCACCCAGATGGGTGGCACAGATGGGGAACCGAGAGCAATCAGTGGGAGGCAGGGAAACCCAGTCTTTGCAGAGCTGAAGTGTGAGTTTAGTGAAATGGCCCTCGAGGAGACCATTAGCCTGCCCTACTAGCCCAGCGACTGAGGCCGCTACAGAGTGTGAAGATTCCATTGAACCTCCTGGGTAATTTGATGCATAAAAACTGGGCTATTATTTGATTGAATGGAGGTAGGAAGGACAATGGGGGTACTGCCTTCTAGGAGGGAGAGGATAACTGCTAAGGCTTTTTCTGAGCCTGTGGGAATGGTATTAACACAGACCAAGATGTATCTTAACTTCCACACTTGTGGCTTGTGGATGAAACAAATTTTCCAGTCCTGAACTAGAGAAAAGCCTGAAGTGAGATGCGTAGGGAAAGCAGGTAGGTGAGGGGGACTCAGAAAACCCTGAGAGGTGGGATGGCAGACAGAGCATTAAGCAGTGATAGTTTCAAGAAGAGTTTTCCAAGAGGAGAGAAAATAAGAGGCTCAAGCAGGCTGGTTAAGGGTTTGTAGCCTGTGTGAAAATTATCCTGAAAAGATGAAAGAATGGAGTGAGCCTTTGAAGTGGGGAGGAGGAACTTTCCCCGACTCTGGAACCATCCATCTTTGGTGTGGTCTTGATACTGTTGGCATTCAAAAAGGGAATAGGCCAGAATTAAGCCAGAAATGGCAAAATATTGACCCTCAGGGGTGTTTAGGGGAGGCCAGCTGACTCCTTAGCAGTTTGATCTGCCAAGGCACGTCTGGCAGCTATGGGGCCGGAAAGCCTGCAGTGTCTTCTGCAATGAAGAAGGCCTGCCCAAGTCAGCAATAGGGTATCCTAAAGAAGGGCTTTAATGAGTGGGGTGTTCATGATTGAAGACACTCGAGAAGTGAGAAATCCCTCTCTGCCCAAATGGCGGTGTGGCTGTGTAGTACCTAAAGTGCATATCTGGAGTCCACATAGATGTTAACTTGTAAGCCTCGAGCTGGTGGAAAGACACAGGTCATAGAGATTAGTTCAGCCTGATGGGAGGTGGTGGTTGGAGGGAGAGCTTTAGCTTCTGATAGAATCATAGGAGACAATAGTGTATCCTGTCCTGGCAAGGGAATTGGGGGGTGGCTTATATGTATTTCTGTCAATGAACCAGGTGTGATCAGGGTTGGGAAGGGGGAGGGTAGAGATGTGAGAGAAAGAGGAGGTCCCTAGGTGAATTAGAGACATAGGATTTTGTGGCTTTGACCCTGTAAAGGGAGATGGTGGATTAATGAAGTGTGAGGGTGAAAATTGAGGCCCAAGGTGATGGTAACCATGGGAGTATCTATGAAAAGTGCATAGAAATGAAGAAGGCAGAGGGCAGAGAGAAAATGCAAGAGGTGGATGAAGCTGTGAATCTTTGAAGGTGATGGGAAGCATTAAGGGTGAGTGGAGCATATCTAGCGATTCGCAGTGTCTGTAGGAGCATCGGGCTATAGCAGCAGCTCACAGGCACGGCAGCCAGCCTAAAATAGTGGGGTCCAGCTGTTTGGGCAGGAAATGATGGGCAGGGGCTTGGACCCTGTGACAGAACCCCTGCTGCACATCCCCTGTGTTCAGCTGTATGAAGATTGAAAGGTTTGGTGGGGTCTAGAAGGGCTAAGGAGGGGGCTGTTTTTAGGGCTCCTTTGAAGGAATAAATGGGTGAGGATCTTGTGATCTAAAGGCTCAGCAGGGTCCCCTTTAAAAGTTTAGAGAGGCGCCCTCAGAGACAGTCGTCCGCAACCAGGACACTGGCCGCGTCCGTGGGACTTGCGTGACGGGAATAAAGTTCTTTCTGTGCCCTGGGGGAGGGGTCCCACCCAGTCCACTGCATGCACAGCCCCCGCGCGTGCGGATACGTTCGGATGCTAATAAAATTCGGTGCTGTGTTCCTTCAAAAAAAAAAAAAAAAAGTTTAGAGAGGGTTTTAGTGAGAAGGGCAAATCCAGGAACTCAGAGAGTATGCTCCTATTATGCTGAGAAAAGAGAGAAGCTGTTGTTGGGTGGTGGGGTTTGGGATCTGGGAGATCAAGTTGATAGCACTCGAGTGTGTTTGAGGAAGAGATTTGGGCCTTGGAGGGAGAGACAGGATACCCCTTGGAATCTAGATGCTGCAATAAGAGGGTATATTTATGGGATGACTCATAGGAGGGACTGCAGAAAAGAAGATCATCTAGATACTGTATGAGGTGGGGTGGGTTGTGAAAGGAAGGTAAATCACATGCAAGGACTTGACTGAATTAATGGGGGCTGTCCCAGAAGCCCTGAAGTAAGACAATGCAGGTTAACTGCTGGGACTGGCAAGTGTCAGGGTCTCTCCAGGTGAAGAGGAAGAGAGGCTGTGAGGAGGGATGCAGGGGAATAATGAAAAAGCTATCTTTTAAATCTAACACAGAGTAATGAATGGTAGATGGAGGAACAGGGGATAAAAGCTTGTAGGGGTTAGGCACCACGGAGTGCATGGGGAGGACAATCTGACTGATAGCACAGTGATCTTGTACCAGCCTGTAACATACATCTGTCTTTCACAATGGAAGAATGGGGGTGTTCTAAACGGAGCTGATGGGAATTAAAGTACTATCTTGTGGTAGGCAAGGAATGATCGGCTGTAGTGCCTGCAAAACCAGGTTGAGAATAAAGTATTGTTGTTGGGCAGGGTAAGGATAGCTAGGCTTGAGAGGGATGTTAAGTAGTTGTTGCAATCAGACCAGGAATGGGGTAGAAGTGTCCCAGAGTCTGGGGTTAAGATGAGGGTAAATGGTGGGAGCCTCAGAGATGGAGGTGGGGCAGAGAAGGAATCATTAGGGTAGCTGTAATTGTTGGTTACATCCTGGGGTTGGTCAGAGTAGCAGACAACTTGGTTAAAATGTCTCACTCTGACAGGAGTGGTGGCACATGCCTGTAATCCCAGCCCTCAGGAGGCTGAGGCATGAGGATTATTGCAAATTCAAAACCAGCCTGGGCTTCAGAGTGAGCTCAAGGCCAGCCTGAACTGCATAGTAAGACCTTGTCTCAAAAAGACCAAAAAAAAAAAAAAAAAAAAAAAAAAACTCAGCCTAAATGTGAAATGGGACTTGTAGGGATAACTAAAAATGAGTGTGAGAAGAGGTGCTGAGCCAATGAGTGCCACATTGGGGGTGTTTTAAAAGGTCTGGAGACTTTGTCATCAATGCCCATGACAGTAGGTGAGGCCAGACAAATTGGGCTTTGGAAAGAAGGAAGGGTGGAATGGGTCACCCCAATGTCGATCATGAAAGAGATAGACTTATGCCCCACCATAATACCTGGAGTTTGGCATGCAAGTTGATCCAGGTGGGACTCCAGGGCCTCCAAATTGTGTTAGTCTTTGGTTGTCAAGCCAAGAAGGTCTAGGAAGAAGCCAGTTGGGGTCATGAGCCAGAGGCAGCTGAAGTGATCGATGGGCAGTCTGACTTCCAGTGGGGCCCCTCACTGGAGGGACATGGCTAAGGGGTTGTCCTGGGCTTCAGACATTCCCTATCCCTGACCATACTGGCGGCATTTAAAGCAAGGGCCTGGAGGCACAGCACAAGTTGGGGGCACTTTCAGTCCTTCTGTGGTCAGCTCAGTGGTTGGATTTGGGGGGGTGTCTTATGGCAGAGGTGAGCATCTGCAGCCCAGAAAGACACTACTTTTGACTACTTTCATCTGTGTTAGTAAAAATTTTAAAGCCCAAGTTAATTAACTCCTACTGTGAAGCCTGAGGGCCAGCTTCCAACTTCTCTAGTTCTTTTACTAATGTCTCTTGCTGACTGGGTAATAAAATGCATTTTTAAGATAAATTGTCCCACTGGTTGTTCTGGGTGTAATGCTGTGGGTCACCTGAGGGCAGTGGCCAGGTGTACCGTAAACTGTATTGGATTCTCATCCCTGTTCTGAATGGTTTCTCTGAGCTTATCAAAATTAACTGCCTTGCAGGTTACCCTATGAAGTCCCTCTACTTGGTAGCAGACCATAAGATCTTGGTTGGCTATGTCCTGGGCCCCTGATAGTTCCAATTTGGGTCCTCCCAGGGTACAGCTGAGATGCTCTCAGCAAGGTCAGGCTGAGGGTATCTGTGTTCTTCACCATAAGACTGGGCCAAGGAGATTACCTGTTCCCATTTATCTGGAAAAAAAGAGTGGAACTAAGAGTGAAATTTCAATTTGTCCAAGTGAGATTATATGATTGGGCCAAATACTGGAATTCTTGAATATACTGGGTGGGATTAGAGGAAAGGGAACCTAGACTCTAATTTGGGAGACATCTGTCAGGGAGAAAGGGATGTGATCTTGGACTATTCCCTTGGTTCCCATCACTTCATGGATTAGGAACTAGGGGACTGAGGGGCAAGATTTTAGGGCCAAATTGCAACCCAGATCAGGCATGAGCTGGAGTAGAGCTAGACGTGGTATATGGAAGAGAATTAGAGTCAAAGGAACGTTCCCGACATTCCTGACAGCTAGAAGGATTAGGCATTAGATCAGCAGGAGGCCCTGTGGGACAGCAGAGGGGGAAGCTGTGGCAGCAGGAGGCTCTGGGAGACAAGGAGAGCGGATGTGCAGGGATCGGCCAGGGGAAGCAAGGTCAGTTAGTTCTGTTGTCAGAGAAGAGTCTGCCTCTGGGAAGCGGGGTGCAGATGGGAGGGAAAGAAGGAGGATTTGAGAGGAATTGCATAAAGTACACAAAATGGGAATGTTATGGAGTGCAAAGAATGCCTGGACATAGGTCAAGTCAGACCATTTGCTTAATCTCTGGAGGTAGTTTTCTAAATCCTGAAGCATAGATACCAAAAGTGCCCTTTTCAGGCAAGTATGAGCTGTTGTTCAGTTTGCCCTGTGGCCATGCAGTCACAGAACAATGTTAGACATTTAAGCTTCAGATTAGGGGTATAGATAAGGAGGCTTTAGGTTAATTAATTAAGAAACAGTCTAGGGGAGAAGAATGGGGAATAGAAGGAGGAAGGTTTCCTACTGAAGAGCAAAGAGATGCAATTGTCACCCCAAGCATGATAAAATGAGAGCAGCAACGAGGAGGTCCATAATGGACATCTCCAGATGGGACTCAGGGCCGTAACAGCATGAGAGAGTGACCAAGGTAGTCATCATGGCAATTGATCAAGCACCAAGGGAAGTCAGCCCTCCTGGGGATGTCTGTGACCAGCACTGGGTTGAAAAGGCATGGAAATTAGGGTAAGTTTTGCTCTGTCCTAGTGGGCAGCAGGGTAGAAAGGCAGGAGAGGAGTAGAATATCTTACCTGATCGCAAGTGACTTGGAGTGACAGGAGTTGCCTGGAATGTTGGAGAAAGATTTAGGGGTCAGTGTCATCAAGTGGCCTCAGTAGGACAAAGGTTTGAGATAAGGTGTAAGACCCTCCAAGAGGGATTCGCTTATCCCAGGTTTTGACACTAATGTGTTATCAGTGATGCACTAGGAACCACCCAGACACCCAGGCTTTATGTGAGCAAAAGGTTGGATTTATTTTGTCTGGATGCAGACAGGCTGAGATCATCAGTGACTTAAGCAGCTGGTCAGAGGAGAAGTTAAGGTTGTATAGGGTTTTTGGATGGGGTTATAATCCCAAGGAATCTGGGTAGAATGTTTAGGGTCAACGTTCCCAGGATGGTCAGTGCAGGTGTTTTAGATGATACTGGACTTCTCTACAATGGGGAGATTGCATGTCCTGTCTTAAATTTTCTGTATGGCCACATGTTCTATCTGCTGAGGGCAGCATGGCCCTTTGGTGGTTTTCTGTTGTTAATGGAGGGTGGCATGTTTGCTGCTCTCAAGTCAGGTGTTATGGATTAAAAACTGGTGGTCACCTTAACGCCAGCTGAATTAAATCAGCACAGCATTGAGCGTAGATGTTCCACTTGAGGAAAATTTCCAGCATAGAGACATGGAGAAAGAGAAGAAGTATGTTGAGGCATGTTGAGGCATTGTGGCATTGTGGGTTCTCCTATGTGTTGCTGTTTGAGCCATTAGGTTCTCCTGGAGAAGCTCTTCTTGGCTCTGGAGAGGAAGATGTGTGCTGCTTGGTCTCCAGGATGAACTCTTCATGCTGGCTTCCTGGCATGTACTCAACTGTGCTTGTCAGAGGAGGAGCTCAGGGCCTCCATGTCGCTGAGGATGGCTGTGGTGCTTTTCAGGACAGCCCTGATCTTTGTTGTGAGTGTGACCTCTCGGCTCCAGTGTGGAACCTGCAACCTACCAGTACAGCCCCTTCACCCTGCTGGCATAGACTTCCTAGCTTCCACCACAGACCTTTGGGCCTTCCCAGCACAGATCTGTAAAAGAGACTGGCATGAGTCCTTCTTGTGGGCTCTGGATCTCCAGTTGGTCTCATGGGAGGCACTGTCATGAGCTCTGAGTCTTCATCTGGACTCAAGTGGGACATTGCTGTGAGATTCAGGTCCTTGGCTAAATATCCTATGTCTTTGGTGTTGTGGATAGATTTCCTGTCTTGTGTTAACTCTGGATGACCATCATAAAATAATATTATAAACTCCATGTCCTGATTCTGATTGTTCTATGCACAACCCCTGACTACAATATCAGGCATGACAGTAAAATTTGCATTTGCATCATTAAGTAATATGGGAGTGTTTATCATGTCACAGCTCTACAAGTACCAAGCATTAACATAACGATCTGCTTTCAGTACAATTTCTGTTCTTAACATAAGAATACCATGGGGCTGGGGATTTAGCTCAGTAGTTCAAGAGCTTGCTTGGTAAGCGCAAGATTGTGAGTTCAATCCTTGGTATTAAAAAAAAAAACAAATCATGCCTTTAACAGCATGGTTAACAAAACTTGAGAAAAGTCAGGTCGGTGCTCTCCACTGGGTTCTACAGGTTATGTATGCGTTTTAAAAATGGAGCCTGAAACTTGTGGTACTGGCAAATTTTAGGAAAGGTAGGGCACACTCTTCAAGGATTGGAAGCCACTCTAATATCATAAGCTATGCAAAAATCTATTATGATGAGGGCAAAAGGAATGAGAATTTATATTAGAATAGGGCCTTGAAGAATAAATTGGAAGCCTGACACGCAAACCAAAAACCAAAGGAAAAAGCAGATGGAATAATATATATGCAAACATACATACGCAGAAATGAGAGCCACATGCAGGGAAAAACAAGTCTGTTTACATTTTCAAAGCATAGCATTACAATGTATAAGGTAAGACAGAAAAGAAACAGTATCGTGCATTAGACCAGGCAAGCCAGAGAGAGGAACTGGAATATATCTCATAATGAATAGAAAAGAGATGCTTTCATAACTAAATTGAGTTTTTAAAAAATGAAGTAACTTTATGCCATATCCAGATGCTTTCTAGATATTCTCATTCTTGATTCTAAAAATCACTCATACAGGCTGTGTTACACACATTTAAGAGTTGTTACATGACTATATGCATGCCTTTATACTATAGTGTTAAGTTTGATATTATTGTAATTGAAACTATGCTCAACTATAGCAGAGTAAGAGATATGGCGTTAGATACTGTTGATGTCCAGTTGACTTAATGTAAAGTACTGTGTTGCCTATGTTGTCCTCTTCTGATCTGCTCTGTACTGCCCCCTTTTGTTTTATTCTCTTTTAAATAAAAAAAAAAAGAGTTGTTACATGAAACATCAGGACTGTATTAAGTCACCTAAGTAGGAGCTGAGATTTGCACCTTCACAGCCTGTGATCTCACTATGCTATGTTGCCTTTCTATGTCATGACAACATAGAGAGTATATTAGAAAAGAGTATGTTAAAAAAGAAAGACAAAGGCAATGGGTAGTTACCTTATATATCTATTACCAAGTTCAAGGAAAAGAGAATGAAATCCCTAATGAACCACTTCTAGGATAAAACAGTATCGCAAAAGACAAGACAGTAAAGAGATACCCGAGAAAGGGGACTAGATTTAATACTTCAGATTGCTCATGAACTTCTCAAGAGATTTCCAATAGAGAAGGGTTGGATCTGATAATAAACAGGGTCTAATAATAGACAGGGTTGGATCTGATAGGTGGCAGCTAAACAGTGGGAACCAGATTGCAGTGGGTTGCAGAGCAAATGAAAACCAATTGTTGGGCTGGGGATTTAGCTCAGCGGCATAAGCACCTATCTGGCAAGTGTGAGGTTGTGAGTTCATTCCCCAGTACCCTCCCCCAAAAGAAAAAGAAAACCAATTGTTGTAGTCAGGGTTGCAAGGAGAACAATTACATACAGGATTCAAAATTTATAAAATTATTTTATGATGATCACCCAGAGTTAAATACAGGAAAGTGCAGGAAATCTGTTCACAACACTAAAGACCTAGAAAATCCAGCCAAGAGCCTGGATCCTACAGTACTATGTTGCATGAGTGCAGCTGAAACCTAGAGCCCACGACAAGGACTCATGCAAGTCTGTTTTACGGATCTGCGCTGGGAAGTCCCAAAGGTAGCAGTGGAACATAGAAAGTCTATGCCAGCAGGGTTAAGGATCTGTGCCAGTAGGTTGAGGGTTCTACACTAGAGCCAAGAAGTGACACTCAAAATAAGGACCAAGTCTCCCCTATAAAACACCGCAGCCATCCTCAGTGACAATGAGGTCCGGAGCTACTACGACCATGAGAACAGTTGAGTACATGCCAGAAAGCCAGTGTGACAAGATTCTCCTGGAAATTGAACAGCAGACATCTTCTCCAGAGCCAGGAAGCAATGCTCAGTGTAAGGAGCAGAGCTCCTCTGAAGTGAAGCACAGCCACTCTCAGCATCAAGATCCCGAGCTCTTCCAATGATAATGGCCAAATTCGTATCAGGGAATCTAGTCATGATAAGCTCTTCCAGAAGAACCAACAGAGAACAACACTTAGGAGAACCTACAATGCTCCACTCTTGCTTTCCACATCTCTTTTGTGTGTGTGTGTGTGTGTGTGTGTGTGTGTGTGTGTGTCTTTTTGAGACAGGGTCTCATTGTGCAGTTCAGGGTGGCCTTGAGATCACTTTGTAGCCCAGGCTGGTCTCAAACTTGCAACAATCCTCCAGCCTCAGCCTCCTGAGTGCTGGGATTACAGGCCACCATGCCTGGCTTCCATGTCTCTTTTTATGCTGGCAACTTTCCTCAGGTGGGCCACCTACACTCAGAACCATGGTGATTTAATTCAGCTGGTGTTAAATTGACTACCAATTTTTAATCCATAACACTAGTATTATAGAAGTAATCTAGAAATATGGTTGAGTCCATACTGTTATATGTCTTCCAAACCCTTTCACATCACTACTATTGCCATTAATCATAATTCTTCAGGGTAGTAATAACAATGATCACACAATTAATATTGCTAGAAGCTGTGAGCTATAGATACATTTTCAATTGTCATCAAAATATTTTAGAGGATAGTAACTGTCTTGAAACATTATGAATGTATTTCCAAGTTATTTAGAACCATAGAAAAATCCTGACTTCAACAAAATGCTAATGGATTTCCCAAGATATCATGAAAAAATTTCTCTAAAAAATATTCCTGTTAATAAAATGAGAAGTTATAAGTAGGCAAATATACATGTAAGGCATATATCTGGTGAAAGACTAATATCCAAAATATTCAAAAAACTCTTAAAGTTCAACTATAAGAAAATCCACACTCCAAGTAAAAATCAGGTGAAAGATATTAGTAGACACCTCAGCCAAAAGATATACATGGCAATAATCCCAGTATTCTGGGAAATTTAAGAAGGAGGATTTAAAGTTTGAGGCCAATCTGGATAATTTTGCAATTTAGCAAGACCCTGTCTCAAAAATAAGAATGTAAAAAGGATTGGAGATGTAGTTCAGTGGTACACCCTGGGATCAATTCTCAGTACAAAAAGAAGAAAGAGCAGGAGGATGTGGAGGAGGAGAAGGAGGGGGAGAAAGGGAAGAGGAAACAGTGGGAGGAGGAAGGGGAAGAGAAGAAGGAAGAAAAGGAGGAGGAGAAGAAAAAGAGGAGGAGGAGGCAGGGAAGAAAAGGAGCAGATATATAAGTAGCAAACAAGCATGTGAAACAGAGTTCAACGTCCTAAGTTAAAGAAATACAAATTACTGCACACCTATTAGAACCGTTAAAATCTAAAACAGTGACAACACCACATGCCAGTAAGGATGTGAAGCATCAGGAATTTCACTGCAGAATAATGCAATCACTTTGGAAGATGGTTTGACAGCTTCTCACAAAACTAAACACACTTTTAATATGCAATTCCTGGTATTTACTCAAATGAGCTGAAAACCTACATCCACATCAAAACACACATATGCTTATGGCAGCTTTATTCATGATTGCCAAAACCTAGAAGCAACCAAGATATCCTTCAATAGGTAAGCAATTACAGATATGTGGCACATCCATGCAATGAAATACTATCTAGTGGTAAAATAAGTTATCAAAACTTGAAAATACATAGAAGAATCTTAAATATATAATTCTAAGGAAAAGATACCAGTATGCAACCGTTATATGTTTTATGATTCCAACCAAGTGACATTTTGTATAAGAAAAACTGCAGAAAACAGATTAGTGTTTGCCAGTGAGATGAATAGGTGGAGCAGAGGGGGTTTTGTGGAAGTGAAACTATTCTGTATGATACTTATGTATTTGTCAAACTACATGGAATTTTACATGGAATGTACAAAATACATTCAGAGGTATATAGAAACTCTCTACACTTTCTGCCCAATAGTTCTGTAAACCTAAGCTACTCAAAAAAAAAAAATCATGCCTGTGTCAACTCACAACCTGCCAGTGCAGCAATGCACTCCAAACTAGAAATGAACTTCTTTGTATTCAGGAAAAATATATAGGAGATATTTGAGTTTCTAGTTAACCAAGTATTGTGATTTGTGTCTAAATGCCCCCTACCCCAAAAGCTTCATGCACTTTTAGATAGGGCTTTTTCAGAAATAGCTGAATCTAGAGTCTAGGACTGAATGCTGGGATTAAAGGTTGGTGATTGCTGGATCAGATCACTGATTGGATTGGCCCCACCCTAATCCCAGCAGTCTGGGACAGGGTCTTGTTTCTCCCTTTTGCTCTTGTTGCTTTTGGTATCTTCTACCGCCATGAATGGTTGCCCTCTTGCCATGCAACCCTGCCTTAGAGCCAACCAATTTTGGACTGAAACCTCTACAAACTGTGAGCTAAATAATCTACTCCCTTTAACCTTGAACATTGGGTGTTTTGTCTTAGCAACAAGAGAAAAGTAACTATTCAATGGTGTCAAGGTACCATTGAATAAACTGCATGGCTTAAAAAGACTAAGATATAACTTATATAAGAGATATATAAGTTATATATATAAGATATATATAAGATATAACTAATATTTTGTGTTAAAATTCTGTCCAGACTGTGAAAAAAATCCCTTAAGAAATCTTTATATAAAGTGATAATACATAATTCACCCTAGTGAAGATGATGTAAGATCTTGCCTTGTCTACATTTACTAATAGTTGATAGTTGATCATTAATGCATCATTGTAGATGCTCCAACAATCCTGAGTGATCCAGAAATTGTCTTAGTTGTAGCAATTAGAATTTCTGTGGCCTTGGAATGTTCTGGCATTTTAGTCCTGTCTTTCAGTGAACTTGCAAGAATTCTCCAAGTCTGTATCAGTCCAGGTCCAGTCAAAAGCAGAAATTAAAAGTTTCTGACAGAGATAGTTTAATGCGAGAAATTTGTGAAATCAGTGACACAGAAGTCCCATAGCTAAAGCCCAGTGCAGAGTGGAAACAGGGCAGACAGTCCACCAGATGGGGGTTAGCATGCCAGATGAGACACATTTACATGTTGCCTGAAGCAGATGGAGGAGGGGAATATTTATCTTTTCCCTTCCTTTTCTCCCTCAGTCTCTTGTCTGTGCCTCCTATGGATCAAACCTATTCAAAAGTATGAGCCAAAGAAATTTGGGAAATGTAACTCCCCCGTATCAAGACAGAGAATATCTGACAGCAAAACAGAAATGACTGGCAAAAAGCACCCCTACTTCAGCAATAGGTGAACCATGGCATAAAATAAAGCCATACTCACAGAAAAATTCAGAAATACCAAGAGAAGAAAAATCACCTTCACAAAGTATCTTTAACTTCTGGTAATAGTAAAACACTATTATCTTTTCAAGGGAGGAATAAATGACAGACTCATAAATGAAGAATATAAAGGCAACTAAAGGATGAGAGAAATCTTGAGATGTGAATTTCCATAGGAACCTTCTCAGGTAACTATAACCCTGTTGTCCGGGTTGAGTCAGCTGAAATATGTTGTACAATGTCATACGTGACGTGAAACTAAGCTAACTAATCTTCCCCAGGGCTCTGTACTTTTTACTGTCCCCCACTCCCAATCTGACATTATCTGTTACTTCATATCTTAAACCAGTCTAGAGAGCCGGTCTCAGCATCATGCATTGCTACTTTCTGCAGTCCCAGTCAGAATGAGTTTCTTAGGTTGAAAGCAAACCACAATTTCTTGTATTTGATTCTTCAGCTTTTGGTAAGGAGTAAGAAAACCAAATGCGCTGGAAGTTTGCTCTCCAATATATGTTCCTTCTAAAGTCAGAGTCCTCCTGACTGCCTTATTAATTTTTACCAACACGATATAAGCCTTGCAAGCTTTCCCTTGTTGCAAGCTTTGATCACTGTGTCACTATGCAACATTGGGCCACACATTCAGTGGTCGTGGTGTGTTGTCTACTTGGGCAGGATGAAAGTAAAAGAATACTATTTAATTTTAATGGTCAGAGCTATTTCAGGAGATGCCTGGAAAGATTGCACCATTTCCAGAAAAGGCACTGATGTTAAAAATATGCTTGAAACATATTTTCTGCCTGAAAAAGTTAGATGATTAACTTCCCGGAACCCAAAATACTTTAAAATGGTAGACAAGAGGAAATTCTCCAGAATTTAAGATCCTCAGCAACTCAAATGCAAGATGATAGTACTGACTAAGAGTTACTGAGCACTGACTATATACTAAGCACTGCTCTGTGCACTCAGTGTGCGCTAATTTTATCCTTTTCAACAAGTTTATCATTTTCACTGTAGAACAAGGAGACCGGGCAATGAAAAACTAAGTGTTCTGTCCTAGGGTTAAGCAACCGAGATCAGGGATAGAATTAGAACCCAGAAACAGTGGATCCAGATCCATGTTGTTGAGTATTTGCTGCCTTTTTCCTCTATAAAATGGCTATTACAAGGCCTTGGCCACCTCCTCACGGCCTTTCAGATATTTGCAGCAGCTTTGACTGGAAGCATTGGATGCAGATGTTTCAGTGACATCACATTGCTGCACATCAGACTCCTGCTATCCTAAGAGATTATATTTACTCAGCAGCCCATAAGGATTTCTTAGGCACAAAGGAAAAACTGTGTTACTGACACAGAATCTTTAAAACACCTGAAAATAACCCCAAATATAAATCTTTCATCCCTGCCAGCTAATTACACCATGTAGATTTGCTGTAGATATTTTACTTTAATATAGCTTATGGGTTTTGCTGTCAGAAATCTTATCCAAGCTGCCAAAATTGGAAAAAGTCACGCTGAAATGGTGATGTGGATCTCTAAGCTAGTGAAAGCATTTCTCTGCAGAGTTGGTCACATGCTTTGACAAATTTTTCTACCTTCTCCTACTCTGTGGTCAACAGTAGGAGCCCTCTTGCCGAGGTACAGCTGGGGAAATAACTCCAAACTTGCCACAGTTAAATGTTTCTGGCCTATTTGAAATTTTTTCTCAATATATAAAAATAAAATTTAGTTGCTACTATGTCTGTAGATTGCTTTTTCATCTGCACTCCAAACATTATTTTTATTAGAATTACAGAGACGGATCAAGATAAGACCTGAATTATTCTTACTCCCCTATATATATTATGATGCCAGTTGTGAAGATGTTCCTTCGAGAGCAGAGCTAATGGAATTATTTATCTACAAACCAATTAAGTTACTTTTTCTAGTTCTGAAGACTCCGGAAAACCGCACAGCAATAATTCTCTGACTGCTCCTTGTTCTGAAGTGGTCTTGCTTATTTCTATTCCTAAGATAATCACAAAAAGTAGCTTCATATTCATTGAAAGGTGAGATACACTCAGTACACCAGGCAAAACTGCAGTTAGTTCAACATTAGTTCCATGAAATCCAGTGAAACTCATTTTACACAAACAATATACTTTTTGAACTAATGAAGAATTGTATCCCTGGAGGCTACTTCAGCTGGCTATAGGTACCCTCCCATATTACTCCAAAACATAAAAGCTTAAAACAACAGTAACATTTATTTTGCCCATGAGTCAGAAAGTTAGGTTTAATTCACTGAAGATAACTCATTTTACCTTATGTAATGTCAGCCAGGGAAGCTTAAAGTATAGAGCTGGAATCATCTGAAGATTACTTCATCCATAAAAATGAGAGCTAATTCTGGCTGTCAGCCTGACTGATGGCTGGGACTTTTAGTCAGAAAACCTGAATGTGGCCTTTTTGTGTGACCTGTACTTCCTCACAACATGGTATTAATTCCAAAGGGGCAGATGCTCTGTTCAAGCAAGAAAAATCTAGGTAGAATTGAATGCTTTGTTAGATCTTGGATTTTAAAGTTGTACAGTGTCAGGTTTATCACATTCTGTTGGTTGACGTGGTTACAAAGATTCACCAAAGTTCAAAGGAGAAATCAGTTTCCATCTCTCATGAGGGCAATATCAGTGCAGCATTTAAAAAAGAGCATACGGGGTTAGACACACACTGGCACAGTGATCTTTGGAAACACCATCAGCCACCATGACATTTTGGATTCAAAAAGTTGTCTTTACCTTTTATTTTCTTTAACATTGGTAAACCTCATGACTATATGAAAGATCCAGGAACAGCTGACTAGCAAAGTTGCATGTCGTATAGATGTAAAATACTTACGTCCAGTCTTCAAAATAATTTTTGTTAATGAACTAAGGAAAAAATACAAGAAGTATAAGGACTAAAAAAAGTATAAGGGCTATACTTTCATATTTATGATTAGTTTTATAATATTAGGTAGATTATATTATGCAACATTACTGCTGAATGACTATACTTATTTGAAAATACTAGTACTGTATTAGCATTCTCCTTTCACACCCATGAGATGTTATATATATTATCTAGTTAATGAGTCTTAATGCTTAAAGAACTATGCAACCAGAGGATAATCACTGTATTATTTTTCAATTTGTCCATTTAAAAAAAATTACAGACCCCATGTCTTAGTTCCTTTTCACTCATTGCTGAGACAAAATACCTGATGCCCAAAGTTGGGAAAGGAAAGGTTTATTTCTTACAATTTTGGGAGGTTTCAGTCCATACTCAGTTGGCTCCAAGGCAGGGTGGCATGGTAGGCCGCAGTTCATGGTGGCTGCAAACAGCAAGCAAAAAACGGCAAGAGTGAGAGACACCCCTTCTTCCTGCCATTACATCACATCAAGCTCCACCCCCTTGGAGGGTTTAGCACTGACACCACCAATCCAAGCACTAGACAATGAACCAATCACAAGTGTACAATGCAAATACATGAGGCCTGGGGGCCACTGACATAAACCATGACACCCCATTACAGTCAACATTTGTCAGCAATCCATACAGTTGAGATGATTTGGTGAAATTCAGTGAATGATAGTATTTTCCCAAAGAGACCAAGGTTTTAATCAATACTGTGTTCACTTGAGGATGGAATAATTATGAAGCTTTCATGCCTTGGTAAACATTTTGCTTTGGCCTAGATTTTGCTAATTGTGCTATTATATCTTATCAAATATTCTGTATTAAGGGGGAAATCATAGAATGTGTTACAGAGATCAGATCTCTGCAACGACATAATGAAGACAGCTGAAAAAAATCAATTGCCTTGCCTTTATTTAATTCAGAGATTACTTAGTGGAAGAAAAAAATCAATCAAATAAGGGAGGGGCTATTCTTTTATTTACCCAATTAGAGTGTCCTAAAAAATAAGGAAAGCTAAAATGCCCTGGATTTATGTACAAAATACTGTATAATTGCTGTCAATGGTAAAATACAATAATTTTTAAGTTGATATTATATAACAAAAGAAAGAAAAAGCAAGAAAGGAAAACTGCTGTGTTGGTTTTAGGCAAAAACTGCTGAAACCATGTTGTTATGGAAAAGACATGTTGTGAACGCTCTTGACATGACAAGACACGTTATTGTTTTATAGCGGTTTATTTTGTTTATTTTTGACTTTGTAATACCTGTGCTTTCAAAAATTCCCCCGGTGAGTGAATTATAAAGACTTTGCTCAAACTTGGTAGATTTGAATCAAATTATTTGTGAAAGTATCTTTAAAATGAGCTACTAATTTTGGCTTTACCTTCAGCAAAGCCAAAATTGGTAGTGAGCTGAGATAATTTTCTTCAATAAATATATGAATTTTCCAGAAGAGATAACTAAGGGGCTCAATTATTAAAGGTTAACGCAAAACAAATAGCATACTGAGAATAACCATTATCCATCTACATCTCGCAATGTTAGCAAGGAGATTCCTGTCAATATACACAGTCACGTACCTTCTTCTATCTTTGCATTTGACAAGAGAGGTGTATAAAGATGAAGCAGAGGAGAAGGAGAGTGAAAGATCACAATATAAAAGTTTTGGAAAACCATGTTTTAAATACAGCCATGTTACTATGATAAAAACAACATGGTATTGGCAAAAACAAACAAAATAAACCAGACCCAAGGATCAATGGAACAGAATATCAGTGGAACAAAAGATGCAAAAACAATTTCAAGCACTCTCAACTATCTTACCTTTGACAAAGGGACAAAACACCTACAGAGGCTAAAAATAACCTCTTTAATAAATAGTACTGGGAAAACTGGCTTTCCACATGCCAGAGATTACACATAGATCTTTAGCTCTCATGCACTAAACTCGCCATGCACTAAAATTGAAATGGACCAATTTTTCTTTCTTTCCTAATATAATTGTCAACTTAAAAATTATTATTGAATTTTACCATGAATAGCAGTTATACAGTATTTTGTACATAAATCCAGGATGCTTTGAATTTTTAATCTGAATATTAAAACAGAAATAGTCAATCTGGTGGAAAATAGAATAGGTCAAACTCTTGAAGACATAGGAGAAGGTTAAGATGACATGAGCAAAAGCACAACTGCACAGGAAATATTACAAAAAATCAATAACTGTGATCATATCATATTAGAAAACTTTTATACAGCAAAAGAAGCCACCAAAAGAGTGAAGAGACAATCCACAGAATAAGAAAAAGTTTCACCAGTTATTCCTCAAAGAGGATTAATATCTAGAATATATAAAGATCTCAAGAAGTCAGAAACTCCAAATTCAAAGATCCAATACTAAAATGGGCATCTGAAATGAAGAGACACTTCTCAGATGAAGAAGCACAAACAGAAAATAAAACGATGAAAAAATGTTCAACTTCACTTGTAATTCATGAAATACAAATTAAAACAACACTGAGATTCTGTATCACTCCAAAAAGAACGCTATCATCAAGAAATCAGCCAATAATCAATGCTTGTGAGGCTGTGGGGAGAAAGCAGCCCTTCCCCACTGTTGGTGGAAGTGTAAATTGGTACAACCACTATGGAAATCAGTACGAAGATCCTCAAAAAACTAAAACTAGAGGTTCCATTTGACCCAGCTATTCCCCTTGTAGGTATCTTCCCAAAAGAGTTAAAGCACTATACTACAGTGATATTGCACATCCATGTTTATAGCAGCATAATTTATAATAGCTAAGTCTTGGAAACACCCTACATGTCATAGATAAATGGATAAAGAAGATGTGGTTTTTGTATACAATGGAGTTATACTCTGCCATAAATAATGGTAAACTGTAGACATTTTTAGGTAAAGCGATGTGTCTTGAAAACATAATTTTAAGTGAAATAAATTGGACACATGTGTTTAAATATCACATGGTTTCTCTTGTGTGAGAAACCCGAAGGGTAAATAAGGAAGAAAATGGAGGTTACTGGGAAGTGGGAAGAAAATGTTCAAATGGCAAAGGGAAGGAAGGAGGATGCAGGGGAAGAGAAGTGAGTAAAGATTTTTAAAAAGTGTAAGGAAAATAAGGGAAACAACGTTTTGTAAATGAGGAGCAGAAGAGGGTAAAAAAGAGGGGCGGCAGATGAAAAAAATTGAGATACACATGTATGGGTACAAATTCCCAATGGTGAATGTGCCATTATGTATAGCAAAAGTGTACCAGTAAAAATTAACTGTAAATAAATAGCAAATAGATATATAAAACATGTACTGCATAACCCATGGTCAGAAATGAGCCACATATACAACGGTGGTCCGTAACATTACAATGAAGCTGAAAAATTCCTGTAACCTGTGACATCACAGCCATCACAGTGTCATAGCATCATGCATTACTTACCTGTTTGTGGTGACGCTGGCATAAACAAATCTAGTGTGCTGCCAGTTGAGTTAAAATATAGCACATACAATCATGTACAGCACACAGTGCTTAGTAATGATAAGAAATGGCTATGTTGGTGATTTATGTATTTATTATACTATATTTAATCATTATTTTAGAGTATATTTTCACTTATTAAAAAAAAAGCTCACTGTAAGCCAGCACAGTAGCAGCAGTCTTGTTCACCTTTCTTCTGTGTTTGCTGTGTCTCTTGATGACATCATTTTCTTTGTGTTTGATTTAATCCCATGTTGTTTGTTAATCACGGCCTCAGGAACAATAGGCTGCTCTGCGTACACAGTATGTGTGTACCATAGCCTAGCTGCATAGCACACTGCAACATCCGGGTTTGTGTGAGTACGCTCCATTATGTTCCCACAGCAACAAAATCACTTACGAATGCACTGTTCAAAATGTGTCTCAAATACACAACGTCTAAATTTGGACCTGCCATATTTCAAGGTACATCTGGTAAATGAATGAACAGTGCTGAATGTTAAAAAGGCGCACTGTAAACTATCCAGTAGAAATATCAAGGGTCCAAGCACGTAGCCTTTGGGGAGGCTTAGAGAAGCTTGTCAGAGCGGGTAAGAGGGAATTGGGTTCCAGCTTCTCTCCTGCGGGCTTCCCTCCAGCCCCCAATCTTCTGTTTCCTGGTCCAGTTTCCCAGGAAAAGTTTCTAGAACAAGTGATAAATTTAGCATTTAAGGTCATGAAGATTGGATTTAGATAAGAATACTACCATTTATTAAGGGATTTTACCAAACCTCCTCCATGCAAGTGAATCAATATGCAGAATCTTACCATACAAAGTGCGTTCATGCCCTGATTGAATAAAGTGAAAATAGTAAGGAGAGATTTGTTCATTAATTTGTGGACTTGAGTGGGAAAGCGCTACCAGGAAAAATTTCTAAGAAATGGTGTGAAACACTTCTGAGTGCTCAAATTAGAACATAATAGAACCTATGATCTTTAGTAGAGGAAGAAGCCAATCTTCCCCAACCTGGAGGGCCAGAGGATGGTGGCCTGAACTCCTGAGTCTCCATCTCCCTACTGGAATCTCCAGTGTTCAGAACCAACCATTAATAGCAAATCTAACTACTAACGGAAGGTAAAGTTTGTGGATATTTGAAATATGCAGATTCACTCCAGCTTTGTATATATCACTCATTTTCATCATCCAGTGCAATCATTCAATCATTGCCAGCTCTGGGATCTTTCTAACAAAGATACAATGACCAGGGAATATTACCTATTTTCAACACAGCAAGAGAAAGAATCTTCCTGGTACCTTAGCACCAAATATTATATTTTTAATAAATCATCCTTCAGTTCAAAGTGAGTTAATATTCTCCCTTTTTTCCTAATGTGAATTTTTTAGAATTAGTACATGTTTGCAGTACATAAGCATTACATTTATGATGGGGCGCTGACATACATAACACATCGTTGTTGGTTTTTTTTTTTTCCCCCTTTCCATTTTTTTGTTTCCCCCTCCCTCATCATTAGCCAGGGCTTCAGATCATGGAAGGATTTGTCCAGGTGCTAAACTCCAGGACCAAAATAATAACCACTTGGAGACAAAAGAGGACAGATGTAAAAGGCCCCTAACTTATAACAGATTTTGATTAGTTGTTGCAACTGTATTCAATCAACTGTACCCAAGAAACCAAACTAAACTATTCCTAAGCAAAAGCCAAAAGAGTGACAGGCCAATGAAAAATTTCTTTTGGATGCTGAAAACATTTCCCTTATTATCACACTCTTAAGTTACTGGAAAATATTGTACATCAGGGACAGCCATAGGACACATACACACATACATACACAACACACACACACACACACACACACACACACACCTGTACTAGATACCAAATTGGAACTGGATTGCTACAGTTCATAAATTCAGTTTAAAATGAGAACAATAATCTCATGTGTTCAGACAGATGAATAGTGGGGATGTAAATAACCTGCAAGTGATAAAGTACTGATCTAAGATTCCTGAAAGATAAGCTGGACAGTTGTGTTTTCTATGAGCCATGACAAATAATGGAGTATAATATAGAACTTAGGGGTCCTGTATGTTAAAATCTTTACCTAGTATAGGAAGTAACTACTTCAGAGTTCCAAGTCTGAGTTTCACTGCTTGTCCAATTATAATGCCAACACTTTCCACATGACACACACACACACAGCACTCTAACATTTCCCAAGAAAGAGTGGTGGTGTCCTGGGTTTGGGAGCTTTTGGTTTGCTGGTAGTTTTGTTTTGGATTTTGCCTATTTTAGCAATTTTTTTTTAAATCAGTGAACTTGAAAAGAACGAAGTCAAGGCAGTGCTAGCTAATGAGCATGACATTTTCAGAAAGGCTTCACTTTCATTCCTGGAAGGAAAAACGCAAAGACGCTGTGCACACAGATCAGCCCTTCAGAGAGTCACAGACGTTTGATGCCACTGCTGTCTTTGAAGCCAATGTTGAAGGCATTGGGAGCTTTGCAGCTGTTATGTTTTAAGCATTGGCACTCTTAACAACACAGTGGAAGAGACGATGTTTGGCAGATCGATGTTTGGCAAAGATAGAAATTTCTTTATCCCCTGAATTGTTATTTCCCCAAATCCAATTTTCTCACTGGAGAATGACTGCATGTTAATTAAAGATAAAAAAACTCTAAAAAAACTTCCTAAATTTTTCTACTTCTTATTCCAATACCTATCATTTCTATCTATCCAAAATACTGTTCTATCTACATGTGCCAGGGTTACAATACATATTTATTGGAGCTCGTGTCCATTCCAATGGGAAGTATATAATAATTGGGAATGCCAATTATTACATATATGGAATATTATGCTCATTTTATGTGAACTAACAAAAAACTGCATGTCATCACAAATAAACTCTATGTGCAAAGTTACAGAACATGAGAAAGGTAAAGCCTTGTATCTCTTTCTATTTTGTACTATATTTTATGGAAATGATTAAGTATTTACCATCAATAATGACCAATTTTTATATTATTTTTCTTTTTCAGCAATCATTTTTATAGTTATAATAGGTTTTATGAATATTCTAAGATTGTTTATACAGTTAATATGTCTTACAGTCTTGTTATCAGCCAGAATACATTTAATTCTTAGTTTTCCCCTTTTAAAAGCTTTTATACACTGACTTATTTCTTGATTCGATGAAGAAATATAAGGAAGTTACCTGAGTAGTTCTGGGAACCTGGAACTTAACCTATGCAATGTAAATGGTTATATTTATAAAAAATACACAATTATGCTTACTCATTTTCTTGTACATAAATCATACTTTGAAAGCCAGGTGCGATAGTACACGCCTATAATTCTAGCACTTTTGGAGGCTGAGGCAGTAAGATCACAGGGTTGAGCACTACCTAGGTTACTTAGTGACTTCACAATAGGTTTTTTCAAAATAAAAAACAAAAAAGGGCTGGGGAGGGTGCTTAATGCTAAAAACAAAACAAAACCCAAACAAACAAAAACTCACTTTGATAGAAAATTAGGTATAAAAATGAATTTTTATTTAGAATGAAACCTAACAGCAAATTTCAAAATCTTAAAATCTGAAAAATAGCAAAAGTCACAAATCCAGAAAAGATAATATAGTACTAACGAATACTTTTCTAATTTCTGTTACATTCTCTTTAATCACCTGTCCATGTGACAGCTTTGTAATATTATAACCTATACATTGAAGTATAAGAGAATTCCTACAGCCTCGTTGGTCAAAATGCATTCCTTATTACTGATCATTCCAAAAATTCCTTATGGCAATGTGACATTGTCGGATTTGGGGAAAGCATGATGGCGCTGCTTTCACAGAGAGTGGGATGTCTGAGTATTCACAGGCTCACTTTCACTTTGTGCTTCTCTTCCACCCCACCCCAGCTCCAGTGCTGAGCTCTTTTCAACAGAAACTCTGTTTCTGCATCTTCAGGTCAGGATACCTTCCACTGTGCACTTAAAGAGTTTCCTTTGTCTTTGAAATTCAGAAATTCTACGTTGATGATTACTGAGGGCATCTTAGTCACTTTCCTTGTCTCCCAGACACAACATGCAACACCCACAACTCAGAAAGAGAGGTTTATTTTGGCTCATATTTCAGCCCGTAGTTGCTAGCTCCAAGACAGGACTGCATGGCCAGCAGAGCTGCTCACCGCTGCAGGCCGGGAAGCAGAGGAAATAAAGGAAAGAGCTGAGGAGGAGAACAAACCCTTCCAGGCCCTCCTAAAGTGACCTGCTTCTTCCAACCAGACCCCAGCTCCTAACAGCAAGTTAGTGATAAGCCCCAAATCCAATCCCCTTGCAAAATCCCCACCTATGCCGGCACGAGGCTTTAGGGGGACAGCTAGACATAAACCCTAATTTATGCTAATTAACTTGTCTGTCATTTTGTCAGCCTTTTTGCTGCGAATACTAAATCTGTGCACACAGGTATGCCTATTTCTGTGACCTCCTAATTTAGCAAGTCCTCCTGCATACACTAAGCTACTCTGATCTTTTGTCCAAGTTTGTTTTGTCTGCTTTAATCTTATTTAATTCTATATCCTTCTCTCAAAGATGAAAATTCTCTGAGTAGGTCACTGATTTTCTTCCTATCTCTTAAAAGTCTTTATTCACTACTTCTATCACATTTTTTTTTAAAGAGCAGAGCTTCACTTCTAGAAAGTGTTTCTTGACCTTATACCTTGATTTAAACCCAGTGTCTCCACAATCATGAGTCATAAAATGAATTACACATTTTCTAATGTTTTCTCCTGTCCCTTGCTTTGTCTGCTTGATAGGGAATAATTCAGGGAGTATGTAAAACCCTGTGCAAGTTTTTTAGATCAGGAGGGGACAACAGGGTAAAACCTAGATTTTGTTGTTACTTTGCCTAGTTGTTTCGGAGGCTTGACCCTCTAAGGGAAATAGAAAATTTGCACAGCATTCAGAGGCTTCGTTCTTGAAGTGAGGGGTCTTCTTAATTTGGTAGCAGCCTAACAGCCTACAGTTCCTCCCTTGAAGGGGGTTAGCTATGATGGAGTCTTTTTTTTTTTTTTCATTGATTGTACTGTCTTAGAAAAATGCAAGATTGGAATGAAAGCCATTTCCCGTTTGTCTGTCATAAGTATGTTTATCTCTGGAGCATTAGCTTGATTGACACATGCACTTTTCTGAGCTTCCATGTCCTGCCCCTGCAGACTTGAGAAGGCCAATTACCCTAGTGTAATTTAACAAAATAAAAGTGGCAGGAAGAAAAGGACTTTTCTAAGTAAGAAAATTAAATGACCATAAAGACTCAAGTATTTAAAATATCTAGGGACAGTTGAGGTCTAATTAACTCAGGTCTAAACTACTTTTCTATTCAATTCCTTAATTATATTCTACATATTTTAGTTTTTATTTTATTTGCTTACACTTTGGTACCAGAAATCAAATACATATTTTACTTTTTCACTGACCAAAAACTTAATAGTGCAAACATTTGTTGGTTAGCACTTTACAGTTTTGTAGGTGAATAACTTACTTTTGTGTTGTTGTAACAGAATGCCTGATGCTGGGTAATGTACAAAGAAAAAAAGTTTATTTATCTCATAATTCTAATGACCGTAAAGCCCAAATAGCATGGTACTGCCTCTGGCAAGGGCTCCCTGGCTACAAGACAACATGCAGGAGTAGCAGAAACTGAAACATGTGCAGGTACAAGGAACCATGATGTGGATGGCCTCACTTTATAATAACCTGTGCTCATAAGCATGATCAAGTCACCAGAGCCGCTCCAGAAAGGTAGCATTAATCCATTCATGAGGTGATGCCCCACTAGACCACAAGTCTTAGTGTTCAGCACCTCAGCACCATCTCATTAGGGATGAAACTTCCAGCACACAGACATTCCAGGGACAAACGACAACCAAACCATAGGCGTTACTGACAGTTTTGTCTTACCAGGAATGCCTTTACTTTTCCATTGCTTTGTGTACTGTTAGGTGTTTGCTTAAGGTAAACATCCTTTATCATATTTATGAACTGTCCTTCCAGGTCAGAAGCTTAGTTTTTTTGTTGATTTTGTTTATTTTGGGTGAATTGAACATTAAATGTCACTCAACATATTTTCAAAATCTATTGATACCTAACTGTTAAATACCTTATCCTTTTAATCTGCTGGAGAATTTTATTAATATGTTGTCCAATACTGAAAAATGTTTGCATTTGTAGAAGAAATTCTTCTTATTCATGACATATTATCCTTCTTGTATAATACTAACAAACAAGTTGCTAATTATCTTTTTCAAAATTTTCCCTCTTGTTCATAAATAAAATTGGCTCATGTCTGTTCATTTTTCCAGCTTTCTATATTAGCCTTTGATATACAGAACTATGGTGGTTTCTTAAAATGAATTAGTACACTTTGCATCTTTTCCTCCACTGTAGAATATTTTAATCGGAGAAACTACTCATCTCTTTGTTCAATGTTAAGAATTCACCCATAAAATTGTTTCAGTCTTTTCTTGGAAATAGGCACCGTGAGAAACAATATTTACTTTTTATAATTACATAAGGAAAACATGTCCATTTATATTCATTTTGTGAGAAAAATTACAAATATGATATCAAAAGAAGGTTGTAAAATTGTCTCAACATCACATTCCAGCATGTATATTAACTATTTGGGTGTTTAATACTCCAATATTTAGCTTATCATTACTAACCAGCACTCCTGCTCACTGCATTTACTCTACCATTACAAGGGTCACCTTTGTCTCCCTCTGTCTGTATCTCTCTTTTCCTAAACTTAGCAGTATGTTGTGAAAATTTTTCATGCCAGTAAATGTTTCCAAAAATACATTTCAATGGGTGCCATTTTTTATGGCACCAACACACTGTAATGTGTTTAGTAAGTTGTGGAAAAGTCATCCTGCTTTCCACAATCACTATGACAAAGAATATCTCATTTCCAAGTGGTCTCATCCTCTTGATGTCTCAACATTCTTCCCTACATGCTCTGTGATTTAGCTCTGTTTAACACATAGTTACAACAACAGATAGAAGATTACCCGTTCTTATGAGTTTAAAATGCCTTAATCAGAAATTGCAAATGTACCTGATCAAACAAAACAACGTAAAAAAAAAAAAAAAGGAAAAAATACGTGCTGTTTCCTCGGATCTGTGCCTCGTGGTGGCTTGTGATCCGAGAATGGAATCCCACAACTTTGCTGGGGCAGCTGCTTGCTGGAGAAGTACTTCCTTTTCCAGCACAATCACCTCACTAGGGAACAGCTAAGGGAGACCTGCGATTTTACCTGGGAATAGCTCATTACGGTGAGTGTGAGCTCAGATTTTTTAAAATTTTATTTTTATTTAACTTTCTTTCTTTCTTTCTTTCGAGATACGGTCTTGCTGTGTAGCGCTGGCTAGCCTTTAACTTGCTAACCTCAGACCGGAGTCAAACTCGCAGTGATTCTCCTACCTCAAGAGCTCAGATAATTTAAAATCTATGGAAAGAATCCTGGTCTGGGTGAGCCTGACCACGGCACAGACCTGCCGTGCCCACCTTTTCCTCCAGCTCCCGACTGGCTGACAGGGAGCGGGCTGACTTCCTCCCAGCGAGCTGTGGTTGGCCTGTCATTCAGCCTGATCTGTAATGGCCTTCCTGAATTCCATTCCGTTTGACTTGTGGATGGCACTCTTTCCAGTCTCAGCAATGAGTCTGTGTTTCCTGTATCTTTATGAGGATTCTGAAAAATAGAAGATCCAAACATATGTGCTCAAATTGCCATCTTGAACAAGAAGTATTGTTGTTGTTTGTTTGTTTTTTGCTCTGATGAAACAGCCCACAATAATATTTTATCTGAAAAGATTTTTTAATATAAATATTCCTTATGAAGAAGTATTTTCTTTATATTTTCCTGTTGGAATTCACTACATAAGCAATAACCTCTGACACTTGGTACCTTGAAAACAGGATGAAGAAATTCACTAGGTTGAAAGCTCAAGGTGATCACAGACTGTGATCTTTGGACCTCTAGCACTTTAAACAGAATGGGTACTTAACCCTTCAGGGGCTACTGCTGCCCTGAGAGAAACAAACAAACTCTTCTTACTATATTGTTAAGGGGCCATGCCTGACCTGCGACCTCTAAATGGTTAATAAATATTCTTAAGATAATTGGAGGAGCACCTGTGCCAACAAACTTCTTCAGCAGGAGTGACACATAGTCAAGACAATTTTAAGAGCCTGGGAGCAGAGTGCCCACATGCAAGGCTGCCAATGTGCTTTGCCTAGGTGAAAACGAAAAGCAAGATTCTGCATTTGCTAAGGCAGCAAGTGGAATCTCAGACACCCAGCCCGTGACTCAGGGACGTGACAATAAAATTCATCCTGACAGATTTCATAAAACTTGGAACATAGCATGTTTTGTCATTTCCTTTTTGAAATGGATAAGAGGATATGTGGTAGTGGGGAGAGAAGGAAAAAAAGAGGGAGTTACTCCAAGTTATGATTTATTTCCCCTAAATCTATGAGAAACACATTTTGGAATTCTCACTATAAAACTTGAAGTTCTTAGATTTGAATCTGTATGACTTTAGGAAGTTAGTATTTGGCCAGGAATTTAAAGATTGCTTTCTTGATTAGGTAAGAACATAATTTCTGAATTTGCTAATGCTTTTGGAACCTGAGTCTCTTTTTTCAAAAAATGTGAATTTTTTTTAATGTTTCAATACATTTAAGACTTTGGAGTAGATTGTAAATTAAAATACTAATATGAATCTTACATTTGCACAGAAAATATAGAACATGGCCAATTGCTTTATATTTGAAAAGGCTGAAAGTATAGAACAAAATCTTTATCATAGAACAGGAAAAGTCATTTTTACCAAGTTTTAAAAAATTGCTCAGAATAAAAAAGACTGGTATGATGTAAGATTTATTTTATGTTTTTTGTTTTTGTTTTTTGTTACCAGAAATTGAACTCAGGACCTTGCACTTGCCAGGCAGGAGCTGTACTGCTACACTACAGCCCTGGCCGATACAAGATTTTAAAACACAAATATTTTCATCTATTTAGCAAATACTTATCGCTGCTCTGATATATGACAGGTTCTCTCCTAGATGTTGGGATTCACTTATAAAACAAAAAATTTCCTACCCTCACAGAACTAATGTTCTAGTAGGTACGGTCAGAAAATAAAATGAACGAGTAACACAGTATGGCATATGGTGCTAAGCAGAGGGAGAAAACTAAACAGGTGAACAGGCGAGACAGTGGAGATGGGTGTTGGATCAATTTCTATATTAATGCATGTTTGTGCTAGTTTATATGTATTTCATATTACTTTATTTCACTCTATGACAAATCAACCTAAACAACCTAAATTGACACAAATCGATCCTCTTACAGGCCATAAGTTCAAAATAGGTTTTACTGGGCTGCAGAGTGTCAGCAAGACACTTGCAAAGTGTCTCACTGGGGCTCTGGGACTTGACTGTGACCTGTCTTTGGAAGCTTCCTGGGGCTGCCCGGATTCCTGTGCTCCTGGTCCTCTCCCAGCAGTTACATCACTTGTCCCTGCGTCTATCACCCCGTAGCTCCTTGTTACATGAACTCTGGCACTGGGCAGCCGCAGGTAGCCCACTAGAATCCATCTCAAGAGTCTGAACCTTCTCCACAGCATTCCTCGTGCCGTGTGACATATTAGCAGGTTCAAGGGACTTCCGATGTGCACATCTTTAGATACGTTTTTGTGTCTATGATAGGAAGAACCGCAATTTTAATGGGTTCACTGAGATGAAGGAAGTGAGACTTAAGAGTGTTTTGACACAGGAAGAGCAGTGAGGGGGAAGCACAGGGAAGTATGAGGAGAGGGGAGGGGAGGAGAAGGCAGCAGGGCTGGAGGTCGAAGCAAGGAGTTGGTTGTTTTCCTCAGTGGGGAGACTTTGGAGGTACCTGAGAGGTGACGTCATCCCACTTATATTTTTAAATCGCCAGTTTTGTGATCTGGTTATGAATAAATTACAGGCTGCAAAGAGCCTCAAGAACAATGGAGGAGGCTGTGGCTACAGGACCTGCAGAAACCACAGGGTGATGATGGGAGAGTCTGGGGGTGAAGCATGAGCGGGTTCTTGGATTAACGGACAAATCCAGGACAGAAGAAGACCAGCTACAGGGATCACAAGGCTGATGTGCAGACTATGGCAGTGCTGAGGGGCGAAAGAGCAGGGGTGGGGTTCCCTTACCCCCTGCAAATGAGCCAATCAGATGAGGAACAGCAGCAATTTAACCTGAGAACACAGAGTATAGGCCAGAAATACAAGATTTCCTGTCCATTCAGACAGGAAGTCATATTCAAATACCTCCAAGTGTCTGTAATTCTCTGCCAGCACTACACACTCAGCGTTTGCTAAATAATTCTGTTTTGATGACTGCGTTATTGGGTTTGGGTATTATATTGTTCTTAAGTTTGAATGTGAGACCAGAACTGTGAAAATCCTGTGTGCTCTGGTAACTGTTTGAATTCTTTGGAAAGTGTGAGATTTGGTGCTAAACTAATGGAACTTCTGAGGTCCTGAGAGAAGCACGTGCTTTCCAGATAAAGCAGCCCAGGCTACACATGCGCAAGTCCCACACACCAAGACTAGTGACCTTTATAGTAATTTGGAGAGAAGGGCTTTTGAAGGTTAATTTTAACAAAAGAATTTGATCTTTTAGTCACAACTACAGTGAAACTTCTTATAAAATTCAATGTTCTCTGGAATTTAATATCTGTGGATCTTAATTAAAAGGAAACTGTGCTTAAGGACTTTATAATTTCTTCCTAGGACTTTAATCATTGAAAGAATGCTATATTTATGACTAGAGAAATATCCAAATTGTTAGAATTATACCAGGCAAATTTCTATGCATTTTGTTATTACAGTGTCTTTACAATATCATTTGACTTCTGAAAAACTGCTTTGGATGATTCTGGACATTTTGTGGGTTGCAAAATAGACTAGGCAGTGGACACAGTCTTGGATACAATGTCTTATAGTTTGTTGAACTAATGGATCACTCTGACCCACTTCAGCTTTCTAGATACCAAATCTGTGTCACTCCGTAAAGACACTTAGGGATCCTCCATGGAGCAGAGAGGTTGTTGGTTTGGGGTACAGTCTTGCGAAAGAGAGAGCAGGAACATCCTTGCTGGTGGGCAGCCCCATTCCTGGCTTCCCACAGGTTTAGTGGCTCAATGGTTACTTCAGTGAGTTATGAGAATAAAGAGCTTAGAAATATCAGTTAAAAACTTCCTCCACGGCCATGATGCTTCTAACCCTCTAGATATAACAGCCCTAGTCTCTCTCTCCTCCTAGTCCAAGTCCTAGGGAAAAGCAACTTAGATCATTGGCAAATTCAAGAATAAACTGGATACAGTAACTTTGCTAGCCTAGTCACAGATACCAGCCAGCCCAGTATGGTGTTGCTGGGGCCCAGGACTGAGTAGAAAGTCTGCCTGACTCAATGATTCATTGGAGAAGTTCAAATAGGATCAGTTGAAATCTCAAGCATGCCAACTGACAGCATTTATCAGCAATGGAGGTGATATTTGGGCCCTTTGTTATTTTTCTTATTTCTTAGTTGGTTCAGACTTAGGTAGGGAAGACTGATGCTCTGTGAAAGGTCCCATCGTGGAGAAAGAGGTGTTCTTTCCACTGGGGTTGCTAAATTAGTGACATACAAGGCTGGAGCGGCTGGTAGGTGCCTTGTCACCCTGTATTTTTAGAGCCAGAAGGAATCCTGCCTGAAAACAAGCCAATGAAAAGAAGGCAGAGCCAAAAGTGTTGCAAGAGATGAGTCCCAGGGACACATAGTAAACTTCTGCATCCAGTTCTGTCTGATTCCCGAGAGCTTTTCAGTTATAAGACACAATATAATCCCTCACTTGCTCAGGTGAATTGGAGTTGTATTTTTGACCCTTCCCAATAAAAGAGACCTAATCAATACTGTTTAGGGATGGGCTGTTTCTCTTAGCCATGAAGACATCTGCTTTTTAAACTTGCTTCAAGAGTGTCCTAAATGTAAATTAAAAGTTGCAAACCATTAGCACAAGCTTACAGATTTAGGAACTTTAGTCTAACAGAGTTAGTAGCTCCTTCCAGCCCCAGGACTTTTAGAGATGCTCTTGTCAGACCCTGGAGGCAGGTGGATGTGGCTGAGCTGGGATAGTACTTCCCAAGTAGGAAAAGGACTTCCTGGTGGGTGACTGTACTGTTATTCTTTGTATTGCAAGCTTCTGTTAGTATCTTAGTACCTCAGATTGGGTAATTCATTATATTTTTTATAAAAACAGACATTTATTTCTTATAGTTCTAAAGGCTAGAGACCGCCAAGGTCAAGTTGTGGCATCATCTTATGGCAAAACAGAAAGGAGGAGGTGAAAGAGCAAAATGGGGAGGTGGTCAGTCTGCTTTTTAGCCGCTGCTGCATAGAAAATGAGTCCACTCCGGGGAAAACACCATGAATCAACAAGGAGGGCAGAACCATCAAACCCCAAACACCTCCGCTAGACCCCACTTCCCAGTGCTACTGCATTAGCGGATTAAGGTTCCAACATAGGAACTTTGGGGAAAGCATTTTATTATAATGGCTGGAAATTCATTTCCTTCACTCATGAAGATATATCATAGTTTAAAAACTCTGATGCCAATAACTTTAGTAGTTCATATTTACAATTTTAGAAATAATAACAGTTCTCTAGAAGCCGAAAAAACAAATACCACAGAAGAATTAAATATTCTTTCTTGAAGGAGATATCAGAAGAAAAGTTACCTTAGAAATTAACAGGGCCAGGGGTTTAGCTCAGTGATAAAGCATTCACCTAACAAGGTATCCACCCCTGGATTCAACCCCCATCACTACAAGAATATTAAGAGAAAGAAAGAAAGAAAGAGTTAAGGGTTTAAAACCGATTACCTGTTTGTCTCATTAATATTGTATTGGTGGAAGTACAAACGGGTCTGTCACCATGAAAGAACTTTGCAAATACTTCCTTATCAAGATTCTGTTGTTAACACTGAGACAATTGCCTTAGGGCAAAAGAACCCTGTGAATAGCAGAGGGTGAGAATTCTCTGAGGAATGTTCCCCACTAAGATGGGAGCCAACAGGTCACATCTCTGAAATGGGATACCCACTGTGTATATAATTTGAAGATCACAAGGGAAAAAGACAATAGAGTTTAAGAGACCAACAGGAAATCCAAACACAGACGACTCACTTAACTGTGAAATTGGCTGCTTAATGGTTGGTGTGTCTAGACTGAATCTGCACATAATCATGCAGAGAACAGGAAAATTCACCCAAAAAATTGGGTAGCAGTGAATTTATGCATTTATGAAAAGAAACTTTGAATCAGATAACTTCCAGAGCTCATCATTTTAAATGTTCTTTTGCTGTTTTTTTTTTTCCTTTCCTTTTTAAGAAGTCCAGGGAATTCCTTAGGCTATGTGCATAGTGTTGAATCTGTCTCTGAAAGTCCCTGTCAGAACTGAATGGCTTCACTTTATTAATTTTAGGAAAATGTTTTCATATTTTTCCAAGTGAATATGGGTAAGAAGAGATTGTTCAAAAGATGCTACCATTGATCACAATCTTGAACCAGACAAAATGGAAAATTAATCTGCTGAAGTAATACAAATTTAGAAGAAATTCATCTTTATCTTTTATCAAAGTAACTGGAAAAACTCAGCTAAAATACAAAAGGGACACAATAAAATGACCTCATCTACGCTAGGGAGAGAGAATAGCTAATTTGTGTTCCGTCCTTACCTGATTTAAAACTTTAAACATTAGCAATAAAGGGCCAGGTCTCAGTGGCCTAAGTGCCTGCCTAGCAAGTGCGAGGTTGTGAGTTTGATCTCTGGTACAAAAAAAAAAAAAAAATTAGCATTAAAAATTAGGGTCCCAGAAAACACAGAAAAAACTTGTACTAACTACACACACACACACACAAACACACACACACACACACAAAAAAAAAACCAAGAAATTTGATTATTTTTAACTTTATGCCTTATATATGACTTGGTATATCTTTAATAAAGTTCCTGCATAGTGCTTCCACAGTAACTTCCTGTACAACCTGCAGTGTATACAGCTTTGCTTCTTAATTACAGTGAATATAAACCATTTTTAAAATGGTTCTGCCGTACTTGTACATGCATAATCTTTCAGACCAACTCAGCTCAACATCTTAGTACAAGGGATGCAGTATATCTGACCATTTTATTCTCCTGATTTATTTATATAACAAATTAAATTGAGTATCTTGTATAAATCAGTACTCTATGTTTATGTCTACACTATTATATTTGTTAGAGTTCTTTCATTGCAAGTAATAGAAACCAACTAGGGCTATCATGGGTGTAGAGGATAGAAGAACATTGGTTTCCTAGCCTGTCACTGGGGAGCCGGTGCTGGGAATCAGAGCCTTCTGTGGCCTCCACATCTTAATACAAACCTGTGGGTTAATGGTATACCACAATCTCTTCTTTTTCCTAAACTTCTCCCCTACTTAAACCCTTCCAGGATCTCCAGTGCTGGTACTACTGTCAAATACATGAACAAAGCCTCTCTGACTTTGGATGGCCTTGGATGTGCTTCCTGCACCAATTTCCTCCCCTATTCACCACTGAAGCCTTTCCAATTGACCCTTATCTTAGTCTATATCCTCTCATGCAAGTTTCCTTTTGAATGCTAAGTGAAAGCTTCCCAACTGGTATGCCAAAGCCCAAAGCATTTGTGCAAACTGAGTACACATATGCCAAGACACTGGGACCCTTAGGATAGCTGGAGACATGGATCAGTCTGCTGACATTTGTAAGCAATGCCATGAGAATTGCCAGGAAGCACCACTCTGGCCCAGTCATGATCTCTGTTCTGTTCTACAAAGGTGTCAGCCACTCTGCCACTCCCAAGCTTTTATCCATGACATTTCTACTACCTAGAATACTGTTCCCCAACTCTTCACTCAGCTTATCCTTTAAGACTCAACTTTTGCACCAATTCTTCTAAGAGGCCTTCACTGAATTCCCATATTTGATTAATGCATCCTATTATTTGCATTATTATTAATAGGATGCATTTTGAAACACCTGTAGCACTTAAAATCATTTTTATGATACTTGACTCTCCCACCATATACTCAGCGGAGCAGGGACTCAGGCTGGTTCACTTCTGAACCTCCATTAGCGAGAACAATGTGGGACATGTGGTAGACATTTAATAAACTTTTGTGGCTGAGTGATGGTTTGTAATTGTTATTCTCCAGTCTTAGATAAATAAAAGTAACAGCAACATTATATATATGAGCTCTTTTAAAAATGTTTTTATAGTTAAAAGTCTTTTCTTAGTTGGAAATAGAGAGGGTAAAGCACCGAAAACAAAGAACAAGATACCTAAGGCTACGCAACCCACTAGTGTGGGATTAATACTGAGAGCTTCGGTTTCCTGTCTTTCCCCCTATTCATGAAAAGTTTGGGGAAGTTGACTTTCTGAGGCTGAAATCCTCTAGAGAATCTAGAGTTCTTTTTCAAGAAACTTGCATGATTGCCACAGTGAAAGGCAGACTTTGGGGTAGTGTGTGGTGTTGGACCCCTTCCAGCTGTCATCAAAATCTTTTGTCACTTCCTTCTGCTCTGTCTGAAATTGCAACCATTGGGAGAGCTTTTGTTATGAAAATTTTTGATTACTTGTCATCTATCCATTTTGTGTTTTGATTTTCAAACATATCTACAGAGATTTTAAAAAGAGTTTAAAAATATACCATCGTGAAGATTAGTAAAAAATGTTTTTTACAATTTTATGAAATTTCTAGCTCTCTCCTTGATTCTTTAATGACTCCCCATGATTCACAGAAGTAACTAAAGAGGAGAAAGCTCCTGATAAGAAATATAAGAAGGGAAATGTAGCAACCATGTGTATTTCTGACTTCTTTACAATATATCATGTGACATTTCTGATTGTAACTGATGGCAGACAAACTCTGGTATGAAAAATTTACTATTATGTAATGTAGACATGTTATTCATAACAATGTACCAGATGGAAAATGTGAGCGCTTTAACTGGAAAGTGAATTATTTGCTCTTTGTATTGTGTGTAAATCTTGAACACGTAAATTAAAAGCAGAAGATGTATTGTACTGTTTCAAGATCTGAAAATCTCTCCCATATCTTTTCTTAGCGTAAGGGACCGTATATTCAGCTGGCCAGATGGATACCCTTATCTATTCTCTAGTGCTGTTGTTCCACTTTGGGATGACTAGGTTAAAGAAAAATGTACCCTGAAATGTGTGTTTCCAATTGTAAATATTCAGCAGAAGCCCTGAGGCCAGACAGGTTTATTTTAGTTTCTATTTGCAATGCCCTGCGTGCTGCACCATGTTGAAAGTTTCCACATTCAGAAAGTATTTCAATCTTTCATGGTTTTGCAGTGTCTGTGTAACAGAGAAATCTGCACAGAGAAATGATCTCTCTGAGAGCCACTTGAAATGTATTTATTTTCAAAAAATGTATTTATTTTCTTTTCCTATTGCCTGAATAATTTACGTTGTATATTTTGCTACTTATAGAAATGAAGAATTTAAAAGTCAATTTTTTAGAGCTAAGAAAACTGGTACTTTTTCTTCCATAAACATCAAGCCAGTGCTCAGAATGTCCTTAGGAGCAATAGAATAAAATAAAAGATGAATATTTAATATGTAAATACAAATAGAAAAATTCTCCCATTATTGCCATACAATGAATAAAATGCAAAGGGTGAAACTGAAACATAAAGATGATAAAACTTCTGGAAGGGAAACATCTCCATTGATGAACAATGTGTAAATTATTTCCAGCATTAAACACTAGCACAGGAAACCATACAGCGTACTTTAGATCTGGAAAACAGGAAACGACTTTAAAGTACCTCACGTGACCGTGGTAACGTGGCATACTAATCCCTTACTCCGCCCTGTTTCTTTCCGCTCCAATCCATTCTGCTAGAGTTGCCACCATTTGCTTCTACTGTTTTCAATATGTTGCTGCTCAGGTTAGAAATACTCAAAGCCTTCCTCTCGTCTACATGACAGTTGAACACTCTTTTAAGTCTTTATGTTTTGAAGCTATGTACTGAAATATTTTGGACGAAATGACATTGCAACCAAGATTTGTTTCAAAACAATCTAAAGATTGGAAGAAAAGGAGAGATGGGGGAGGGGAAATACAGATGGTCGTGATATGGGCCTTGTGTGAGATGAGTGATCACTACATAGAATTGATTATTAATTTTCCTTGTATTTATGTATAAAGCTAAAAAAAACCCCAAATCCCAACATTGCCAGCCTTCCTTGCTTTGAACATAGTTACCTTTCAAGTTTATAGTTAACCCCTCAAACATCCAAAGTCATGTCCAAATTTGTTCCTAAACTGATTTTTTTCTCAACTCAGTGTATTTGTTCAAGCTATTTTTTTTCCTCTTCTTGAAATTTTCTTCTCTCTTATTTTTATGGGCTCCAATGGATGCCTTTTTTTGAAGCTGAGTTTCCTCTATAAATAATGGATTTGGATTAGATAATTTCCAAGACCTCTTTTGACCTATAATTATTGACACAGCCTTGATCTCACACTTTTAAAGTCAAAGATCTACTTAGGAATAAAGTGTGTGCAAGAGAAAATTCTACAAACTGTAGTCTGTACTAAAACCAATAACTACTGAGATATCAAGTAGCTTGGAAAATTTTGATAAAATTAAGTCTCCTCCTGCTTTATAAAAAATATTTCACTGTTTTAACTTCTTGAAAGTGTGTATCTGTGAAAGAAAGAAAGAGACAGACAGAGAGACACAGAGAGAGAGAGGAGACTGGTCATAGGGATGAATAAAATGAGTGTTGAGGAACTACATTTGTTGTAACTTGTTATACAGCCAAAGAAAACAGTTTTTTACTAGGTTAAACCATATGAAATTGCCAATATTGACTATTGTGACCTACAGGAATAATGCTTCATTTGGTTCAATCTAATATTATTTGAGGTTATTTGAACTAATATTATTTGGCTTATGGGTTCTTACAGATTTGACATTTTAAGAAGACACTGAAAATTAATGTTTGTAGACATTATTCACTCTCCTGTCTTTTACAATACTCACACCAAAATACATATTGGTAATTCATCCATCCTACAGCAGATAAAATGTACTCCACTGCATACCATGTTGTTTCTAAGTGCTGTTGTTGCCATATGTTAGCATGGTGTGTGTCTGCCATCAGGTGTGACTTTACAGTGTCGAGGGTCAGAAATCATATTGTTTCCAGTACAGTGTTTTTGTTACATTAATCAATGAACATTCAGATTCACAATGTTGGCCCTTTGGAATGAAAATAATTAGTGATTCAGTTGTGCAGACTGACAAGGGAAGGGATTGAAGCAAGTGCTGTATTAGCATAACCACTAGACAGAAAAGATGTTTGTTATTTTATTTTATTTTATGAAGAACAAAACTCAAAACAAAACCGAATAAAGCCTATCAAAACAAAGCAGTGAAAGTGGTACAGAACTTCAAAACAAGACAATAAGAAATCAACAATGGCTATCGTAGTATATCTTGCTATCTTCACAATAACTGTCCATACCATCAGACATACCAATATTGAACAAAACAAAACAGAATAAAACCAATCAAAACAGAACATTAAATTTTAAAAACTCAATAAATTGGAACAAAACAAAACAGTGAGAACCATACTCCTTTCTATAACTTCTGTTGTCATGAAAGTCAAACTGTACTTAAGGTTGTGGTTCTTATGTTGATAGTTACTATTTAATTATTATTTTAGTTTTGGGTCTTAGAGAAAATTCTAATCTGCTCATTCCATCAAATTGCAGTTTACATTGTATACCAATTTGTATTTCCATAGAGGTAATCCTCACAAGTACAATTTTAATTCCCAAATAGCATTACGCCCTTTCTGAAGTTTCTTCTAAAACACTCACGAGAACTCAGACTGTGGAAATGAGTTATAGCTTCTTTGAAGTTTTTTAATTCCTCCAAATATAAATGTTAAAACTAAAATGTCAAAGTAAGCAACAGTAATATCAACACAGTTAATACTGAAGGTAAATGTTAAACACATGCATGCGATTCTTTGCAAAGATCATCTCCAAATGCAAAACCAAGACTGGTTTCGTTATAGACAAATTACTTGAAAAGTTACATTAAATGGCTTTACATGACACATCTTGGCATTTTCTTTTCTTTTAATTCACAAAAGTTTATTTCTGGAGAACATAGCCAGTAGTGGTTAGGAGTGCAGATTTGGAAAGAACACCTTTTCCTTGTTCCTAGTGATTTTCTGTAAGCACTGTCTTGTATTCATCTTTACCTATTTTCTGTTCCCTGGAGAAATGCAGTGACTTAGTGAATTTGCAGATTTAGGAAAAATAGCCAGAGAAACCTGCTCAACTGTGCTCTCCTTTCCTCCTCCTGGTTAGGGAGCTGTTCACAGAATTCTTTCTTGCTTTTCTGCTCATCCATGTAGTTGGTTTTGCTGTGACAGCCATGTGACTTTTGAACAGTGCCTGCCAGGAGGGCCCAAAACAGGCACAGGTGCTCACTAGGTCTGGGTGCACCCTCCCCTGGGGGTTCCAGCTAGTCATTGTTTTGGAACTCAGCCAAATGGAAGAGCTGCTTTTGTGTGCTGCTGCTCTCCGCCTGGGACCCCAAACAGGGAAATCCTGAGCTAGAGTAACAAAGCTCTTTTAATTACTTAAACAGGGAAGAAAGAAAGGCATTGTTTTTTGTTTGTTTGTTTGTTTGTTTGTTTTTTGCTACAGGTAAAGTTTCAACTCTTTACTTTTCATTAGAAATGAAAGTAAAGTGGCCCTGAATCAAGGCCAGCAAATTGCTATAGCTGCTGGTTTCAAACAGGAGCCTAAAAAGAATTCTTTCTGTGGTCTGTTGGCCATTTCAGAACTTTGGAAATGTAATGGTCA
>PVJX010002135.1:115196-137860 GCA_004027295.1 Dolichotis patagonum | reverse complement strand
GCCCAGAGGCAGTGCCAAACGCCACCTCAAATCGCTCTGTCCTGGAGGAGTACAATTACAAGGTGGGCAAGGTCATTGGCACTGGCTCCTATGGGACCGTCTATGAGGCTTACCACACAAAGCAGAAGGTCATGGTGGCTATCAAGATCATCTCTAAGAAGAAGGCCTCTGACGACTACCTTAACAAGTTCCTGCCCCGAGAGTTACAGGTCAGTAGTGAGGTTGGAGGGGAATTGCAGTCCAGTACTGAGACACTTGAGGATTCTCAGAATGGTATGGCTGGGACTGTGTGAAGCCAAAACCCCAAACCAGAACTGAACATCTCAGTAGGCAGGCAGATTTCCTTAGTATATTTCCTTAGTATATTTTCAACCCGTTTCTCACGCAGACACGCAGCTCCAGCCCCCTAAAAGCGTTAACAGGCTTGGGCCGCTCGACCCCCTCCCTTAGAAGTGGAGGGGCTGATGCTGTTGCAAAGTTTTGAGAAAATAACAGTGGGAGGAGACTGGAGGGCTAGGAGTACAGCCAGGGTTCTCCTTTCCCAGGTTTGATGATTGCCTCTTCTGGGGTCAGGTAATGAAAATCTTACGGCACAAGTACCTCATCAGCTTCTATCAGGCCATTGAGACCACATCTCGAGTGTACATCATTTTGGAGCTGGCTCAGGGTGGTGACGTCCTTGAATGGATCCAGCGCTGTGGGGCCTGCTCTGAGCCCCTTGCTGGCAAGTGGTTCTCCCAGATGACCCTGGGCATGGCCTACCTGCACAGCAAGGGCATCGTGCACCGGTGAGGGCGTGACCACACAGACTGGGATCCCTGGGCCCTCACAGGGGGGTGATACACACTGTGCAATTTCTGTCCTTTTGTCTTCCCTTGATCTCCCTGTTCCATATGGAGGCTCATTTATCCACGCCAGTTGAAATCATCTCATCCAGGACACTTAAGTACACTCTGAGTGCGGTGAACAATTAATGGCTCTCGAAGTAACATCTATTCTCCCTGCTTTTCACTCTGCTCATAATTCTATGGCTCCTTCTTTACTACTTTTGCTTTCATGATGGCATTTCCTGCCCACTTTGCCTGTCTTCATCCAACTCTTATCTAGCCTTTGATTCCTAGCATATGACCTCCCAGTCCAGTAAACCTTATTCCCAATCTGATCACCAAACTTTTGCTACTGGTAGGAACTTGAAGTTGGAAAACCTGTTGCTGGACAAGCAGGAGAATGTGAAGATTTCAGACTTCGGCTTCGCCACGATGGTGTCTTCTACCCAGACTGCCCAGAGCAGCGCCTCTTACCACCGCACAAGCATCTTTTCCCACCTCAGCCAGACCTACTGTGGCAGCTTTGCTTATTCCTGTCCGGAGATCTTACGAGGCTTGCCCTACAACCCTTTCCTGTCTGACACCTGGAGCATGGGTGTCATCCTCTACACTCTAATGGTGGCTCATCTGCCCTTTGATGACACCAATCTCAAGAAGCTGCTCAGAGGGACTCAGAAGGAGGTCACTTTCCCGCCTAACTATGCCATCTCCCAGGAGTGCAAGGTGCTGGCCTCTGAGGAGGGCTGCATCTTAGGGATGATCTACCTAGGCTTCCTGTCCCCAGGAGAAGGCTCCTCCAACAGTGTCCAAGCCATCTCACACTCTGGCCCTTTTCCTGCAGGAGTGGGGAGGACTTATTGCCAATCACTGGGCTTCACACCTAGATATGCTTGATCAACATGTTTCTGCTTCTGTCCCTTTGGGCCAGAAGGGGTTTATGCAAGGGATTGCCCCCATGGGCAATCTTCTTCTCTTGCAGGGAATGCCTGGCTCGCCCTCAAGCATAAAACCAGGCCCATATCTGAGTGAGGGCTGCCCTGCTTGATTTGTAGGCCCAAGGCTCAGTGCCTGTGTGACACAATAAGGAAAAACTCAGTGAAGACCTCTTTCTCCTCTGCCCTAGAACCTGATCCTCCAGATGCTATGCCAGGCTGCCAAGCGTGCCACCATCCTGGACATCATCAGGGACCCCTGGGTGCTCAAATTTCAGCCAGACGCGCCCGCCTATGAGATTAAACTGCTTGAGGCCATGCAACAGGCTCCCAACATCACACATCCTCCGATTCCTCCCCAACCCGTGGAAGGAGCTGCAGATGGTTGAGGCAAGGGGCGGAGAGGAGCCAAGCAGGAGGCTTTGGGCTGACAAATCTTTGACAACCAAAATAAATCCAATTTTCACATACTTTTTATCAGATAGGGTCAACCATATTGTTTCCTAAAGGGAATCAGTGGAAAACTCTAAGGTCAGTGGGGGATTTCTGCTCTGAGCTTGTAACCAAGAATCTTGGCATCTGTTCAGCCAAGTTGTTGGTAGTTCAAGTGCACTCAACACCTGGTTTTGGATTTTGCAATCTCTGTTTCTCTAAGTACATAATTCTCATTTTACAGGCTTTGTTCTCTAATGTGCAGTGAGTGGGTGGGCAGACACTCTGGTGGTTTCATTCTGACTATGGTTCTATTTATCTATAGGCCAGAGTGATGACAGAGTGTTGGTCTGTCACAAATGACTGTCAGGATGTATTTAGTGCCTTGGTTCCTTCTGCCTCCTTCCTGTCAGTGCCATGTTAATCTTTATGGAAATAATGCCAAGGAGTCAAGGTCCTGCACCACGACTGTCCTACCGAGAAGTGACTAGAAGTGACAGAGATCTAACCAAGCCTTCTAGTGGTAAATGCAATCAAGAATGGTTTCTGGATAAATCCCAGCTACCTGCCCTGCCCTTACTGTTTTCTCCTCACCCTTGAAAGTGTGCTTTACAAGAAGGAAAACAGATAGTAAACCATGGGACTGTCTTGAGAGAGGCAAGACTAAGGGAACACTATGAAGAAGACTCAGAGATGGCTCCACAGAGAAGTAAGGATGGCTGTTTCCTCAACCTTAGTAACAGGCAACTCTAGCACAAACGAAGGTGAAAGGTGAAAGGTGAAGCAGTGTCTCCTCTGAGCACAGGCTGAAATACTGTAAAACCTGTTATTATGTTCCAGCCCCATTGTTATTCAAGGCTTGAAAGAAGGTTCAAAGAACCAGTGGAAGAAAAAACTAGTGAAAGTCTTAGATGTGAAAACAGTGCAGACATGTGGGATGCATCTACCCAGTTTTACTGGGAAAAAGGGCTCAGAGGAAGAGCACTCAGGGGAGCCCTCTACACACAATCCTTCTTTAACTTCAGAGTTCTGCCAGGGAGAGGAGGGCAAGAGGCCCTTTGCTCAAACAGCATCAAGGCACCACCGCAGGAAGTTCCCAAACAGCTCTGCTGCAGTAGCTCAGCATCAGCGCTTGAGGCAAAGGGACCAGCGCAGGCAGCCTCAGGAACAGAAGCCCAGGCTCCTCAGGATATCACACAGCCACCTACTTTAGTTCTTCGTCTTTATCTGCTTCGGGAGCTTCGGGGGAGAGGACAACAGGAGAAGAAAGACATGTTTGTTAGTGCCTCAACACTTTCCAGGTATGCCCTGCTCTGACACCCAGAGCCTGCTTGGATGATCTCTCCAGCAAGGGACCTAAAGGTGTGGTCCTCTGCTTGCTGGTTTGCTGTTCATTCCCACAGCACCTTTATGCAAGTTAGGTCCCTCTAGTGAATAGCTTCTGCAGCCTTAAAGCAGGCTGTGCAGCTTGCTGTGTGCAGCGCAGGCCTCAGTCTGATTTCTGCACCCTCCCTTTAGTCCAAACCATTATGCAATCAACAATCTGCACCACTACATCAGTAGCCTTCTGCTGGGACCTTCTGTAATGTGCAGGGAGGTATCATTCTACCCCAAATCTCTCCAGATTCACACAAGTCCTGAAGACAATGCATAGCCCTGGCTACCTGGCCCTGTAGGCCGATGAGTCAGGTATACTGGGCAATGTGACAGGGGGTTCTTCTTCCTTGTCTCCACATTTAACAACTCCCAGGCCAATTCCTCCTGCTTTCCAACAACTCATCCTAGATCGAGGATGACAAAACTGTTAAGACTGGACATGTCTAGTTCCAAACACAACACTTTTGGAGTTCCTTCCCCAACCTGTCCCAAGAGCCTCTCCCAGACATTCCTTCTAGCCAGTCCCACACTTTCTCCGGTGTTGTATGAGCCCTTGCCTGAGTCACCTCATTAGTATCATCTCCAAAGCCCAGAGGCTGACAAATACCATCTGAGATTTGCTGGCCATGTCGTGCTGTTCTGAGATGTCAGTCATCAGTTCACCTGCCTGGTCAATGTCCTGAAAATAAGACACAAAGCCAAGAAACTAGGCAGCCACTTCTGATCTCCTCACCTGCATGAATAAAGAAGCCTGCCCTGACTATGGCCTCCCAATGAGAAGCCCATGTCAGCAAAAGGGGAAGAGGTAAGTCTGGCCTAAGAAATACAAGTCACACTAGACAGGACAGGCTGCATTCGTTTCCCTGAAGGCTCTTTAAGAATTAGAGAAAGCACATTTACTACTTAGAATGTCCCAGTCAGCAAAAGGAGCTTGGATTCAAAGCCAGGAGGGAGACAGAGGCCAGGTCATCTTAAGCGGGATGTTGTAATTCACATTCAGAGGCTTTAAGCTTCAAAGCATAATCCCAAGCCACCCTGCCCAGCGTCTGACCCCCTCCATGACTTACTCGGCCACCATACCCACATGTCCTGGTAGCCTTTCTTCATGTGTTGGGCTGCAAGCTCCCTCCATGTTACGATGCACTTCCGTATTGCTGGTGACATTCTCAATGGCCTCACGCTCAAACTCCAGGGTGGATATTGTCTCATGGGTGTGTGCCAGCTGTTATTCCAGTCTTTTCTTTCTCTGCAAGCCTGGGTGGCCAACCCTGCCAAAACCCTGATCTGAACATCTGAGTCAGAGCACCCGCTTCAGTTCTGGGAGCACAGGCTGTGTGAGTTGTCCCGCTACTCTCTAAGTGTCTTCCCCTTCCAGACCTGAGCTTCAAGAGCCATCCCTCTTCTTCACCTTAGGTGTCTCTCACTCAGCACACAGCAAGCATTCATGGTGTTTAGGGAAAGGACTGGTGGAGGCAGCTGGGAACCAGTTTCCCAGCCTGTGCAGTGGAACCAGCGGTTCCCACTCTCCCAAGTGTGTGTGCTCTGGGCCCCAAGCTCAGTCACATCAGAAAGAATGGCAGTGGGGACAAGGCACCCCTACAAGGCGGCAAGATGAGGCATTCTGGCAGGAACAGTGAACCCCAGTCCTGCTGAGGGCCAGCTTCCCTTCCCCCTCTTCCCGCTGCATAGGTCTCCCCTCCTCTGCTTGGTCAGCACCTCCTGGCAGCCTGGGTCGTGTGGACTCACCCCTCCTGAAGTCAGTGGAGGTCACTCATGGGTGACTTGGGCTCTTGTGCTTCTGGCCTGGGCTGGCCACTTCCTTCTTGCTCCAGGAAGGTGACTCTCAGAGCTTAGGGTCTGGGCCTGTCCCTCTTTTGCATGCCACTTTTTAAAGTGACATCATTGTCAACTGCACAGAAACCACTGCTATTACTGCCCATAGCCCAGCGTGGGGCCAGAAGCACTCCTCTTAAATGGACCACTTCATTTCTACTACCTCAAAGATCATCCCCACAACCAAAGTGTCTTGGCTTCCTAAAAGGAAGTGTGCTTTGGGAAGGCACCGCTAATCATGTAGAGAGAGTGCTTCATGTCCTCTGCATCTCAGCCTGCATCACAGGTGTAGAAGGTAGTTTTTGTGGGTCTAACATGCCACATTCTGTGACGACCTATGATCAGGACCCCTCCTTTCTCCCAGGAGCTATATCTCTGCATAAAATGTTCTTACTCTAAATGTTCTCTTACTCACACCCTGGTCGGGACATCTCAAGGCAACCACCTCATTCACAACAGACAACAGAAACAATTACACCGTAGATAAGCTCTTTTCTGTCACACCGTAGGTACACTTTAATAGAGTACTGATGCACCTCCGATGCCTTCTTGATTTCCTTTTAGTTTTAGGCATCCACCGAAGCTCATCCACAGGGCTGGACTTCAGGGCCTAGATTCGGCCTTTGTAAACATTTCTAACCCTTGAGTTAGTGTGTGAAGACTCATCCCGTTCTTGACGTGCACACATGTAACACCTAGAAATAAAAGAAGACCTGTGCATCAAGCTGTCATGGCTCCATTACTCTCAGCTTTTCGTGGTGTCCTGTCATGCAGACGACCCACCCTTGATAGTTACTAATCCCTTCCTCATCCCCCAATGGCTAGCGTCAGTGTCCAGTACCCAGTGTGGTGACGTCTACAATATTCCGCTTCTCATCATCAAAGAAGATCATCTGTGAGAAAGGAACTCCAGTCTTCTGATGCAACCTGTGTGGGATGGCCAGTGGTAAGGGAGCTAGTATCTGGGCTCATCCAGCTCTCCCCTTCCCTCCGCCTACCTCTCGAAATGTGTAATCTTGCTGCCTGGATAGATTTCCCGATGAACAAAGTATCTCACCAGGCCAAAGAGCTCCAGTAGCTGGTTGGCGCCTTCTACCTCACCTGTTCTGCAAAAGGGATTAATGGATGGACTTAGGAGAGGGAAGGGCCAGGCTGCAATAAAAGCTATGTACAAGCAGGGGGAAGCCAGTTTGCTCCTTTTGCAGGATGAAGAGAGTCCCAATCCCCTTTCTGATCTCCACTGTCTTCTGGGAAACCAAGCTGGTGTTGAGCCAGTGCTTAATAAGTAAAAAGTTCCAGGTGTGGTGGCACATGCCCGTAATCCCAGCACTCAAAAGGCGGAGGCAGGAGGATCACTGAGAGTCTGAGGCCAATCTGGACTACAAAGAATCCAAGGCCAGCCTGAAATGCACAGTGAAACCTTGTCTCAAAAACCAAAAAGGAAAAACAAAACAAAAAACTAAAGACTACAGGAGATGGGAGAATTAGGACACACAAACATCCGCAAACTTGCACTTTTGTATTTTAAATTTTTATTAGTACATGTTGTAGCTTTGCATAACTGACCCCATCTTGTGTGCTGTATTTAACTTGTGCTCTGTGTTTGATCCAGAAGAGTGAAAAATTACTCTAGGTACAAGTCCCATGAGAAAGGCAGAATAAGCTGTATGCATGAGAAAGATTAACCTGCTCAACAAAGAAGCAGGATATAGGTCTCAAACAAAATTAATGTAAGATTCTAGCTAAACTGTTTCCAACAGGATGTCTTCCTTTGTGGTTTTTCGCTTTAAATGCCGTGACTCCTCAATTCAGAGACACTCGTTTTGACTCTGAAATGGGTCTACAGGTAGTCGCTGAGCTCAGTTATTAAAATTCCAAATTTATCAATTTGTCTGCTTGGATTCCTATGTTGTTTATGAACCCACTTCAGTACTTAGTCGTAGTTCATGATTCATTGTGGGGAGTTGGTACATGTAGAGAACAAATCTTAATTCTTTTTGTCTTACACCTCTTTCCATTTCTTGCTCTTAGTCTCTGCATTTTATTTTTAAAATTAGGCACTTAACATAGCTACATCTCCAGTCCCTTTTATTTTGAAGAGTCTTGTCAAATTGCCAGAGCTGCCCTGAAACCTGAGATCTTCCTTTCTCAGCCTCCCCAGTAGCTGGGATGACAGGCCTGCGCCACTCGCGCGGTTTAGCTCCTAAATTTTTGCACACTGGTGTTACGTGAAGTCTTTGCATGCATACATCTTCTGTATTAGCAACGATCGTTGATTGCTGCTCTGCTTACCGTGAAGCGGCTGCGACGGGCACCCCAAAGCCCTGCAATCGGTCCAGAACGGCAGGCACCTCCGGGTACAGCCGGACGCTCTGACCCCGCCTATCTCGTATAGCTCCATCACTGCAGAGGGCGAGAGAACTCTCAGCCCCGGCCGGCCGGGCGCCACCTGGCCCCGGTCCTCCCTATCCCTGCCTCACCTGCTCTCATGGAACGGAGGGTCTACGTGCGTGTCGACCCAGAAAGGCCAGAGCGTGTAATCTGCGGAGGAAGGAGGGAAGGTTCGGCCTTGAGGGCGCAGGGACTGTGCTGCCGCGGGGGAGAGGTTCGGGAAAGCGCCCTGTCAGACCCCGGCCCGTCCCTCACCCAGATCAAAGACTGCGAGCTTTGGGAGCCTCGCCATCACGGGCCTCCTGGGTGCAAGCCAGCTGGCGCTTTCCCACCAGCCTGAGCGCAGCGCAGCTGCAGACCGGCCACGGGGACGCGGGTCGACCACTGAGAAACGGCTGCTAGAGCGTCGCCACGCCAGGCTCAGGCACCAGCTGGGCGACCGCGCCAGAGCGCCTCCTGGCGCTGGACGGGAAGGTTCCAAGACTGGGGTCCAGGGTTCCCTAGGAGGGTCCATGTGTCTTCTCTTCTTTAGCCTACCTAGCTTTCAGTTTTGCTAGAGAAGCCAAGTAGTGGATATTTTCTTTTGCCTCTTCGTTTATTCCTGTACTGTGGTTTGAACCCTAGGCCCTTGCCCTGAGGTAGTGCCATGCTTTTTTTTTTTTTTTTTTTAAGAACGTTTTGCTAAGTGGTCAACTGCCCAGGCTAGCCTTGAAGTTGGGGTCCTCTTGCCTCAGTGGGGTAGTGCTGGGATTGCAGGTGTGGGCTAGCACTCCCAGTTTAAGGCCACCCTCTTGTATCTGTGTATCACTTTGTCTTGCTAATTCAGAGATGATCCCCTCCTAGCTTGCCAATCCTATTTCCAGTTTTCTCCACCTCAGCATTTTGAGAATGTAAAATGCAGAGCTGTCAGCAATATTCCATCCCTAAAGAGTAGTGTCTGCATCCACGTGCAATATTGCCTGGCTGGAGGTTGCGCTACTCTGAGGCAGAAGGTTCACTTGAATCTAGAAATTTGTTGACAAATATTCTGGGCAACAGAGACCCTGTCTCAAACAACAAACAAAATCTGCCCCCTTCTTCCCCAAAATGTAGTGTCTGTAAAGCCCTGCAATCCTTCTTCAACAAAGGACATTTGTGTAACAAAGGCACATAAGAGAATTTCTGGTTTTTCTTGTCCTTAGTATCAATGTGAAGTTGCTTAATATCAGTGTGAAGTTGCATCATGACCAGATAGAAAAAGGAGTCTGATTCCTAGTGTTTTTCATTTCCTGTAATACCTACCATGGCTAATTTCAAGCTACCAACACAGTCACTTAACATGGAGTCAGGAAGAGGTGCTAATAAGTTGCTCTCAGGAGCCAGGGAGAGGTGGCTCCAGCATTTTGGAGTCTGCTAATCCATCTCTGAGCCCCAGGCCTTCTGCTGGCCTACTTCTTCCAACTGGTGTAACTGGTTTGTACTGGGCCCAGTTTGATTTCAGTTACCTTTGTGCAACAGAAGGAAGATTCCAGCAGGCTGGGAAATATTTTATTGACAACCAGGATACAGCCATAAGACAGGGAAGCATACAGGACTGCAAATTAAAACCCAATAGCCAATGAAGGCCTTTTTGCCCAGGAATACTGCATCCTGGGATCATCACAGTCTCCCACCAGTAGACACACAAGACTGGGCAGCTAAGACAGGGGGCAATGGCTTGGGTGTCCCAGCCAGTGAAATAATATATGCTTCACTATGAGTGACAGGGTAAAAAGGTACAGCGGAGAGAAAACTCTTCATTGCCTAAGACTACCTTCTCTTCTCAGATCCAACCCCTAGTGGAGGGCAGAACCACCTAAAGTCTTGTAGTCAGCTGCTGTCTTCTCATCATTCCTGCAGGCAGAGAAAAGGCATTAAAAATATCGTCTAGAACAGGGGTACCAACTTTTCTTGGATCTCTTTGGGATGCCTGTGATCTTGGATGAGGAAAAAATTAAATCTTTATTTTTGCTGGAACTAATTATTAATGTGTATTTTTATTTTCAGCCCGTCACATTCTGTGACTTTGTGGTGCAGAGGATGAAAAACTCCTTAGAGTCAAGTTTAGTTTAAACCCTGGCCTAACGCTAACCTGGCTCAGTGGTAAAGTTCTTACCTGACGTGCAGAAGGCCATAGGTTTAACCCCCAGAAACACACACACACACACACACACACACGTGGTTAAAAACATCCAAGAGGGGGCGGGGATTTAGCTCAGTGGCTTAAGCGCCTGCCTGGCAAGCATGAGATCTGAGTTCAATCCCCAGTACCCAAAAAAAATAAATAAATAAATAAATAAAAAATAAAAAAAAATAAAAACATCCAAGAGGCCTGGGGTGACTGCTTCACTGAGACTCATCATTAGGGAAAGTCTTAGGAAAACATCAGACATCTGAGAAATCCCTGGCCTTTTATTTGTAATTCAAGGATGTGAGAACAAATGTTCAGAAGAAAAACAGTTGTGTAGGAGCTTGGATCAAAGGAATGTACAGAACAGGATGGTCTGTAAACAAGCTTATGGGGGCATGAGGAGCACAGTGGTTGGAGTAGACATCTCTAACAGTTCCTTTGTTTTTAATTCTGCTTGGCTGATGCCCTGCAGATCTGCTCTTATCTTTCACCATGCATTCCAGGAGCCCTGTGCTTTTGCTCCAGAGGTCCCTTGGCCTTCCCAGTCACTTCAATCACTTGTCAGGCAAGTGATTTTCCATAATTGCCCTTTATTGTTTTAGAACCCAGGTTAAACAGAGGGAAGAGGATATAGGGTAGAATGACGTTGGGTTTGGTGTAGAAAGGTCATCATGGCTTCTCCATGGAGGATATGTTAGAACAGCATACAGATAGCTCTTCAGAGTGCAGGGAAGAACAGAAAAGACTTCTTACTCTTTTGGGTGATATGGTAATGAGAACTGTCTTAAATACTCCTTGAAATCAGAAGAAATTAGATCTAGTATAAATTTTTATTCAAATTATCAACATTAAGTAAATTTAAAGAATTCCCAGGGATACCAAAGAATACCTTGACTAATGCTGGAAAAACTGGAATTCAACATTATATTACTCCATATCTGTTATAAACTTTTTACACCCTAAATTGCAGCTCTCATCTTTCTGACTTCTTTTGTATGCTAAGGAATCCTGATATCCAAACACAATAATACAGTGATTAAGTCATAAATGTTGTGTTCTGGGCTGGGGATTTAGCTCAGTGGCACAAGGGCCTTCCTAGCCAGGTGTGAGGTTGTGAGTTCAATCCCTGGTACCCCAAAAAATGTGTTCTAAAGGACCTAATCTTTCATCAGCCTGTGCTCTTAAAAGTCTGTCCACGGCACAGCTGGACATGTAGATCAGCAGTAGATTGTTTATCTGAGACACTGATGCCATGGGTTTGATCCCAGCCAGCACCCAAGGAAAAGAAAAGGTCTGTTCTCAACAGTCTATAGTGATCCATACCATGCACATACTATACTAAGCTTCATCTAGCTTGGGGTCATTTCTTAGCTTCCAGGATTTTCTTTGCTGGTACCATTCCTCAAAACCCTAAACTTCAAAGACTCCATAATATAATATAGCTTCCTATATGATGCCAAGACTTGTCCCCAGTACACTTTATAAAGACTTTCACTAATGGCAATCATAGCAAGTTGTTTACTGTTAAATTTTCCAATTTATATTCCAAATTCCTAAACGACAGAGAAATTTATCTTCTTAATCCACATAAAGAAGTTTCTGACATAAATCAGTCAATAAATATTTGTAGAAAAGCTACAGTGTTAAACCAGACTGGGGATATAGCTCAGTGGTGCAGTGCCTGCATGGCAAGTACAAGGTTCTGAGCTCGATTCCTGGTAACACACACACACACACACACACACACACACACACACACACACAGTTACACAGCACGCTGTGAAGTCAAAAGTAGAAAGTGAGACCAAACACACAACGTCTGACCCCACAGCCCACCCTGTTAGCCCTGCACTCTGTGCCTTGATCTGACTGGGCTAGTACTAGGACTAAATTCCACTCTTGTGGTAGCTCGCAAAGTAACATAGGATTTGACTTAGCATGCCCACACACACACACACACACCGGCGTGAAGAAAGGACTTAGTAAAGTTCTTGAGCAGAGGAATGTTTCAGTACAAAGACATTTCCAAAAGGCATATGTAACTCCTTTGGATTTACCGGTCTGAATGCAAAAGTAAAAATTACAGTAGTGAGTTTCAAACTTTGCTAGTCTGTGTAAAAGTTACAAATAGTCTGTTGTAAAATGAGAAAATAGTAACAGTGAGATTTTTGTGAAAATATCTTTAGGCCTGCCTGTCTGTACTATTTATAACTTAACTGTCTATAATATTCTCCCCTCTGAAGAGCTATCTCTAACAGTGGTTAAGAAAGGTGTCTTGGAGATCACTACGACCTGGCTCTGAGCAGGATTTAAAATTAACTAATTGGCTTTCTATGTTTATCTGTGAGTTTGTCTTAGGCCTCGGCCCCTTGCCTGGCAAAGAGAGCTGATTCATAGTAAGTGAACCTCTATGAATCACTGGTTCTGGCTGAGGCCTGTAGTGGCCTGTGAGGCCAGAGATACCTCAAAAGGCAAGACAAGGCCACAGCTGAGGACACCTGGTTCAAACATCAATTAAGTAGATAGAGACTGCAGCTTCAGGCATCTCATTCCCAGGGTCTTACTCCTCCCATAAACGTCATCATGGAGATAAGACAGTTCTCCTTAATTGGCTAAATTTACTACTTAGAGAAGTCTTTGAAGTGACTCCCAAGGTCCTGCTCATTTCCCATGCTTTCTTCAGTATCCCTGCTCTTTGTTGGAACCTAATATATATAGGTGGTCCAGAGAAGTCTTTGTGTTGGTCTTCAGAGTTTCAAACTTGGCAAAAGGGTTTTGATCCTCCTGCAGCCTTAAAAAATCATACTACTTATCTCATTTATTTAAGCCTTCACCATTCACTCATTTGGGAGACTGGGGATCTAGGTCAGGACCTGATAAAGGGGCATAGTTTCCATTCAGCTGCTTTGAGCTGAGAAGGGTCCATGTAGGAGAGATTGCAGTTCAAGGACTTTCTCCGAAAGCTAATATAATGGGCTTCAGATAGAAGTCATGTTGTATTTCAGCAGTTATGAACTTTTTTTTTTACAAGGTTGATCTGGTGGATAATTGTAAAAAGAGTCTAGCAAATCTGTCATTGATTCCATCTGCATGATCACATGGAGTTTGCCGGCTTTTAGGCAAGAACGAACACAATTTTTGAGAAATTAGTGCATGTATAATCAAAGCATGTGCATGAGAATGAAAGGCAGGTTGGGAAAGAGCTGAGTCTAGAAACTGTGCTTAAGGGACTAGAATAGCAGTTATAACCCACTGGCTCTTAGGCCCCTCTACATGGAGTCTGATATTTTTTTCATAAATCTCTCTAGTTTTAGATGTAAGAAGATGGAGAGTTTGGTGGGGCTTTTTGTGGGAGGTATTGGGGATTGAACTCTGACCTCATGTTTGCCAGACAGGTGCTTGTGTCACTGAGCTAAATTCCTAGCCCCAGTTTGGTGGTTTTGAAGGACAATTTTAGCTGAAGAATTTAAAGGTTCTTGTTGAGTTTTGTAGATACTACTGCAGTTTTTTCTTAATGACCCATGACTGGAGCCCATTCCTTTTTTTTGTCTTTTGGAGACAGAGTTTTGCTATGCAGTTCAGGCTGGCCTTGAACTCACAGCAATCCTCCTGTTTTAGCCTCTCAAGTGCTGGGATTACAGGTGGGTACTGCACCACATCCAACTGGAGCCCCTTTCTATATCTAGTCTATTACTTACTATGGCATCATTTTTATACATCTTTTGGTTATAGTTTTCTTTTGGGTGTTTAAGATCAAGTTAAAGTGAGACCTATGTTGGTTAAAATTAGCCTCTTGCTGTCTATCAAGGTCAGTTAAGTCTCCTCAGGCATTTCTTTTAACTTTTTATTTTTTGGTACTGGGGATCAAACTCACAACCTCACGCTTGACAGGCAGGTGCTTGTGCTGCTGAGCTAAATCTCCAGCCCCATCCTCAGGCATTTCCATAGTTATGTATAGAGCCTCTTAGTTTTTCTGTCAGTGTTACCTGTCAGGATGGGTCACAGTCTTGCTAGATCATGTTGCCTTCTGTGAAATCATGGGAAACTTTCCTTTTGCTGACCCTCCTTGGCACAGTGTATGCTCGTTGATTCTTGTCCTATGGGGTTCAGCAATCTCTCTGCTCAGGAGATTGGGTGACTTCACCAAAACTGTAGGATCTTGTGGAAAAGGTTCTCTCATGTTTGTTGTTGCCCTTGGAGGGCAAGGACCCAAATATTGGCTGTCCTCTTAGCCTGTTCTAGTTCCAGTCTCTAAACGTTAGTTGTTGAACATCCAGAAGAGAAAGATCAGTGACATTAGTATTGTAGTGGGGGTAGTGAATTCTACTACTATAATTTTATCTGGATATCAAGCACTTCAAAATATAAAGTATAGCCAAAGGACTGTTATTTCCTATGAACCATAATTGTTTTAGTAGTTATATCCCTGCAGAATGGAAATAGACAACAGTTACATAGTTTACAGAGAAAATTTGAGATAAAAAAACCAAACAATATTTTAGCATGACAAGCATGATGACATTATTTTGTAACCCACTTAAATGTCTGTCTTCATAGAGAATAGACCATTTAGTCAACATTTCCATCTGATCACAAAATTTTAACTGACACAAAAACTTTTGCTTTATTTAGTATTCTTTAACAGGATATCACATAAGGAGAATGTACTAGCCTATAGCCTATACATGTATCTTAGAAGTGTATAATGTCTAGCCTTTAACCTTAGTGTGTGACATTGTTCAGACAGGTTGGTGCCTAGTATTCCTAAGTATAGTGACACATATAATGTACACATTGCATAAATTTATTTTTTTAAAAAATAAATGTTATTATTTGGTGATCTCATGCTGGTTTGACATGTATCTCTTATCACATTTAGTTGAAATGCAACAGAAAGGAGTTATCTGAGTCTAAAAGAGGTTATCATCATAAACAATTCTGGTTTTACATCTTAGAAGACTTGTACACCCAGAAGACATGAATACAGTTAGTATACCATGAAATTAACAATAATGAGAGAAGTCCTTTTTTGTCAATCTAGTTTTATGTCAAGAACATCTTTTAATGAAATCTCTTTGTTTTTAACCACAGAAAACTTAACCTTTTGACGATGACTAGTGTAAACATATCACAGTAACATGTTTAGCAATGTTTATTGGGATGTGTCTCCCTTAAGAGTACGGAAATTATTGGGGTTCCATTAGTGAACAAAGCCTAGAAGAAAATATTTCCAGGTAGCTGCTCCTTTATTCACTCAGGGCAATCCTGTCCAGCAAGTTTTTAAGACTAAAGTATCCCAATTTAATTATCTTAACAAATTTTTGATGATCTGTGAGAACCAAATCCTAAACAATTAGCACATTATTCTTGAACAATGAAAGACTTCTGAGTTATTGTACACAGACAACAATATGTATTGCATTTGTAAAACCAGTCTTGACATCATTTTGATTAGCTGGCAAATTGGGTGGAAGCATGTCCTTAACTCTAATGGCATTTATCTTCAAGCCAATTTAAGTTACTGACAAATATTTTAAAAATCTGAAAAGGCAAAAAAAGTCACTGACCTCAAACAAAATAGCTGGAAGTATAGGAAATGGTTACAGATTGGACAGACAGATGGACAAACATGCATAAGACAATTTGTTTATAAAACAAGAGTGCACTAGGATGTATTTGGCCAAGTTGAATTATAATTACTCTTTTACAGTTTTAAAGTTTGTTTGTTTTTTTGTTTTTTGTGGTACCAGGGATCGAACTCATGACATCACACCTGCAAAGTAGACGCTTATGCCACTGAGCTAAATCTCCAGCCCCAGTTTTAAAGTTTGTAACTATGAATAGACTAGTCAGAATTTTTTTGTAGATCGAGTAACAAAGATCTCTTGTAATAAGAATCAGAAGGAATAAAAACAATTTACACCTGTGAAAGCAAAGACAGTTTTTAACACAGGCCCTAGGCTGACGGCTTATCTGATTGGAATGTCCTGCTACACAGGCTTCTCATTGTTGGTTTGATATCCAGATGTCTGGAGGGGCTAGTTAAAACTGTAGTTAGACTCCTAAGTTTCCCTAGGAATATTTGGTCTATCAATGAACTTACCTGTGTCATAAAGATTGGTCCATCTTCCCTGTGCTATAAGCCAGTCAGCATCATTCTAGAGGGAAGAGGCAAACAGGAGTTAATCTCAAGTTCTGCCTAAGGTCTGAAAGGCAGATGAACTTAGAATAAAACTTTACATTTATTCTCTGAGAGTTCTGGATTAAATATACACCAGTTTTTTAGAATATGGCCCAGAGATAGGTAAAAGTCAGTTTTCCTCTGAAAGTGTCCCAGGGATAGAAACTCACCATTCTGGAAACTGGGTCCTAAAATCCAGCAGACACAAAGAAGAGAATTACCCTGGACCAAACACTGTTGTAAACTGTGTTATTTCTCAGGCAAGGCAGTGGATAAGGGAGAGAAGAATGACTCTGAGTATGGCACAAGAACTAAATCCTAGCCATCTCAGCTGCAGAAAGACAATTAAGATCAAGAGCTTTCCCAGGGTATGTCTCTAATCCTTAGCAAAACATGCTTCCAGAGACAAAAGCTATGATTGACTGCAACTGAACTGCCAAACAGAAAACTAAACCAATAATCAAAGAACCTGAATGGCTACTTTTAACCTTTTAAAAGAGAGTGAGAGAAAAAATGAAAGCATTCTAGTTATATTGTTTAGTGTTTACTTTCTAATAAATCACTTTTAATAAAAAAGTTTTAAAATCCAAGCCTGCAAAAGATATCTATCACCTCCAGGGACAGACAGAGACAGCTAATAGTTCAGAAAACATTCTGGCCACAGCACCAGGAAGTCTTGGGGACATTTTGGGTTCTCCATCTAATCACCTGGGTAATTTCCTTCCGCAGCAGTGTTATCAAGGCTCTGCTTAAACCCACTCTGAAAATATATATCCCTGGGTATCCATAATACAGTTAAGAAACTCACAGATTAAAGTCTGTATCACTTTTCTTTCATTAGAAGTCGATGTTTGATTTAGATCAATGTTACTTACTACTTCCTCTAAGGTATACTGCCCTTGAGCAGCTTGAAAAAATTCAGCTAAGGATGAAGACAGCCTCATGGAGACTTTAGTTATAGCTGGCCTAGAAGCTACACCCTCAGGACCCAAAGAACAGACAGGGGAAGCCTCAGACTCAGTAATGGTGGCCAAGGCTTGGATTAAAGTTGACTTGTACTGTGGTTGAGAAGGGTGAAGAAGTACATTCATGTGTGAGATCCCCAAAGAAAGCAAACAGTCAGCTATCAGCAACACAACAGCAGTAGGCGGCTGAGCAGATTAAGAGTGCAAGAGCACAAGAGCAGCCTGTGTCTTTATTGTATGAGTCTTACACATGTTGTTATCACATATTTAGATTCTTACATACTGTCCTCATTGGCACATGTGTAATTGTTCATTGCTAAGTCATGGTTACATAACTGTATCCTGCTGTGCTCTTTCATGAAAGAAGTGGGGTCACATCTTTAAATGTCCTTAGATGCCCCTGAGCTTTGAAGCAGTCTGACTGGTTTCCTACACCTTGGAACCCTTGTCCTTAGATTCAGTGATACTGGATGCCTTAAGGACTAGGTATCTGGTTTTCTTGTGTTGTATATTTACATTTTGAACACAAGTATTATTTCTTAATGCAAAGAAAATAAGGTAATTCTCCTTTTCTTACAGTACAACAGTTGTAAGACAGTATCATAATTAATATTTCCCTCTGTATTCTGTTTTGGCTCTAGGGAGTAGACATGTGCAGGTACAGAAAAATACTGTAGCTCTTCTCTAACACATAAGAATTGAACATTCCCTAGTGACTAACAATACATTCCAAAGGAGTAAGAGATTTTGTCATCAGCTTTCCCATCTGAGAATACAAAGAAAGAAATGGTATCCCTTTAATTTCTACTTGATTTCTATATCTTCAAGGTGTCCCCAAGGTGACTCACTCCAGAGTAGGTGTCTGCTGTCTGAAGGACAGAAGATATGTAGTTGCTGGATTAGATACCCCTAGCAATGCATGACCATATTATCCCTGGGAACTCAAATTGCTAACTCTGGCATGTGTTTTTAAAACAAGTTATATATTTTTTTCAAATCCATTTGATTTCAAGAATAAAAACAAAAGAAAAAGAATGAAAAATTAAAAAAATAAAAACCGGGGGCTGGGGATTTAGCTCAGTGGCATAAGCACCTGCCTGGTAAGTGCTAGGTTGTGAGTTTGATCCCCACTACCAAAAATAAATAAATAAATAAATAAATAAAAATAAATACCAAACCAAACCAAAACAAACAAGTTACCATTGAGCTTAGCTGTAATAGTCATTAAAGAAGGAAGCATTGCTTAGCACTGCTTTCTGATTCTTTGAGAAAGAGTGAGAGGCAAGACAAAGAATCAAACAGATCAAAGGTCAGTACTTTCATTCTGCAAGAGACCACTTCTAGAGATAAATAAAGTAAATAGGTTGGAGAAATTCTTCCCTAAGTTCTGGGGTAAAGAAACCTCTAAGGCATTTGTGTCCTCTATCTAACCACTTAGGCAACCTTTCTCAGCAGCAAGACAAGGTTATGCTTTTTCAAATCCATTTTAAAATTTGTTATGTTTGTGAAGCTCACAAGTTAAACTTACAGCAGCCACAATTCATATGTTAGTAAAGTCAAATGTATCAGGGTTGTTTTTTGTTTGTTTATTTGTTTTTTTGAGATAGGGTTTCATGATGCTGGTCAGACAGGCCTTGAACTATGTAGGCCAGGATGGCCTCAAGCTCACAATTCTCCTGCCTTTGCCTCCCGAGTGATGGGATTCCAGGTGTGTGCCATCACATCCAGCTGTATCAGTTTTCTGCATGCACATGAAAGAGTGGAAAGGCTGAGTAAAATCTCTTTTTTACTCTTAGCATATGCAAGGCACAAATGTAAGTCATTCTCCTGATGGCTTCTTTCCTTGGTGAAAGACAAACAGTTGTTGCAAGATGCCTTGGCCTTTCTGGAGGGAGGGGCAGTCTGATGACAAGGTGATTTTAAGTTAAGTCCTGATGAGTTGGAGAAAAACTTAGCGCGCGCGCGGGGGGTGGGGTGGTGTTTCTAACTTATTAGCAGAGAGAGAAAAAGCCCAAACCTGTAGTGCAGCTCTCAATGAAGGCTTTAAGAAAACTCTCTAACAGCATTGCCTCTATTGGCAAAATTGTAATATCTGACCTAGAGAAGGGGTATGAGCTCCTCATCTAAGATGACTTTCCTGTCTTTGGTGTTAGCAAACACTCATTTTATATGACTTAACTTAAAGGTTCTTAGTTGGGCTGAAGGAAAAGGTGTGGCAGTTTAGAGTTTTCTCTCTACCTTACATGACTCCAAAAAAGGAAAGGACAAAGTAGCAGGGAAAGATCACAAAGATTATCTCCTCACCAGTGAGAGATCAGACCACATATGGAACAGGCAAAGCAGACTCAACATTTTCTCCAGCTTGCAGAGAAGGATCAAGCCAGTTTGTCTCAGTGAAACTTTCCCAAGTCTTTTTTTTTTTTTTTTTTTTTCTTTTTGAGACACAGTTTCACTATGCAGTTTAGGCTGGTCTTGAGCTCACTTTGTAGCCCAGGCTGGTTTTGAACTCACAGCAATCCTCTTGCCTCAGCCTCCTGAATGCAGGGATTAACAGGTGTGTACCACCACACCTGACTTGTCCTCCAAGTCTTAAGAATGGCCACTGACCTACTACCTACATGATTTATTAATAGGCATGAATATTTTCTAAATATAAACTAGATTTCATAAAAAGATCATTTTATAGCTCTTCACGTCAAAATGCACTAGGGGTCACTGTAACACTACTTTTCCTTAGCAGTGTTGTCTGAGATAAAAAACCATAACAATCAGGCCAAGCTAGGAACGCTAGTAAATTCAGATGTTTTGTTTGTTTTGTTTTTGTTTGTTTATTTATTTGGAGACAGGGTCTCATTATGTATTTCAGGCTGGCATGGACTATTATGTAGGCCAACCTGGCCTCGAGTTTGAGGCCATCTTCCTGCCTCAGCCTGCTGAGTGCTGGGATTATAGGCATGTAGCTAGTAATTCAGCTAACACTAGTTGATTCAGCAACTAAACCCAAATGCAACATACACAAAATAAGAATAAATTGCCCCATTAAATAAGTATCATAACCTCCCCATGTTCTCAACTTAAATTTATCATCATTTTAACAAAACACTAAGCAATTGACAAAGACAAAATTTAAAGCATAAAATTTTTGATTACTTAAGTGAGTCACAATCCAGAATCTATGAAACAAAAGCAATCTCTTACTTCCTTCCGATTATCTTTGTGGAAGACCTCCAAATGACACAGAGCATATGATATAAGGATAGTATAGAATCTTCAAGTAATTCAAATAATATAAGGAAAATATGACTTCTGACTACTAGATGTCTGAAACACTGAGTTTGTGTTGTCTAAAATTGAAGAATAAATTCTAGAAACAATAGAGATTAAGAATAGGAAGAATTTATTGAAAGATAGCTTCTATCCAACAGGGACAGAAGGGGCCCAGAAAGTGGGGTTGCCCCACAGAGGCTCTCTTTTGACCACTGTAATAGTGATGGCACCCAGAGACCATGTGCTTTCCATGTAACCACCTCTGGTGCCATCCAGTACGGGGTTCCAACAATGGTACTGCATATGATCTGCTAACGGGTGATCTGGGCACAAAAACCACACTCAGTAAATTTAGCCCATCCTTCCATTCCCAAAAGCCATCATCACTTTTGATGTCTCAGTGGATCACTTGATTATCAGGCAAACACTCCAACATCTGCAAACATTCTCTGCATGCAGCAATAACCTGTGCTTTATCCATGCAGGTTTCCATGACAACATTACTAAGAGACCCACAGTCAGGTACTCCATAACTACAAACGACTCACCTCTTACCAAGTAACTGCCCAAGAAGTTAACTGTGTTGGAATTCTTTATTCTTTTATCATCGTCGTCGTCATCGTTGTTGTCATCATTGTCATCATCTTCATTAGTTACCGTCACTGATATTTCTGACCCCTTGGTGTTCAGCAGAAGTAAAACAGATATATCTGCATCACTGTGCTACAGACTTAATTTTTTTAATTCATTTTATTTCAAAGAGAAAAAAATAAAAAAAATCAAAACACATCAACTGGGGACAACGATGGTAAATACATTGTACACTGTCATCCCCAAATCATTCACCCAGATGTGCTATAGCATATATTTCTCTTTTGCTCTAGTGTTCTAGAAAGGGAAAGTTCAGTCCATTATGGGACTCATGCATTCACTGTGGAAGGTGACTCTACATCATCTTATCTGCATATTTGGTACAACATAAAGCATCTAGATGTTTTATTTTAAAATTTATTTTATTTTATTTTATTTTATTTTATTTTATTTTATTTTATTTTAGAGACATGGTCTCACTGTGTACAGGCTGGACTTGAACTCATTATGTAGCCCAGGTTGGCCTCAAACTCATGATCATCCTCTTGCCTCAGCCTTCCAAGTGCTGGTATTATAGGCATGTACTCCATACCTGGTCTAAAATATAATTTAATACAGAAAAACACAAATAAGTTGATTAAGTAGAACACTTTCTCCTTGCCCAGATAACTTTTGATATTTTTCAAAATAAAATTGTGTAAGGTGAAAAAAAAAATCAAAGTGCCCAGCAGGCTCACAAAAGATGGATGTAATAAACAAAATAATCAGGGATTTTACAGAAGATACTAATAAAAAGCTAGCTGAGCTAAACAAAATGTTACAAACATGAATGACCAGTTTAGCAAACAATTTGAGTCCATGAAAAGGTTTCAAATAAAAATTCAGGCACTTAAAAATTATCTTGAAAGTACAGACAGAAGTGATCAATGTGAGGACAGAGCATCAGAATTAGAAGTCAGGGCTGGTGTCAGAGATAAGCTATTCAGACCTTAAAAACAACAAGAGAATGCGAGAAACGGATCCAACAACTGCCAGATGATGCAAAGAAGACTAATCTAAGATTGACTGGGATAAGTGAAAAAATCAGACAATAGCACAAATGGCATAAAAAACCTGTTTACAGAAATAACAGTCAGAAAACTTCTCAAATATAAGGAAACATAGGTAAGTGAGGCATATAGAATCCCAAACAGCCATGATCAAAAGAGAACTCCTCCAGAACACATCAGAGTCAAAACCCCAGAAGTCTGGCACAGGGACAGACTCTTTAAAGTTGTTTAAAAAAAGCTATTAGAGAAAAGCAACAAGTCACTTATATGTGTAAACTGATCAGAATTACAATATTCTTCACCCAAACCTTTAAGGCCAAGAGAGCTTGGAATGAAGTGTTTCAAGCTCTAAAAGAAAACAACTTCCAACCTACAAAACTCTTTCAAAATTGATGGCAAAGTAAGGTGTTTTCATGATGAAAAGCACCTCAAGAAATCCATAACCAGATCCGCGCCATGCTGGAACTTCGGGCACCGAGCCAACCAGTAAGCAGCCTTCCGCCCTGGTAAGTGACTGTGGTCTGGGGAGCCGTGGCCACCCCAGGGCGGGGAAACCAGAAGCAAGAGCCTTTCCTGAGATCCGCGCCATGCTGGAACTTAGGGCACCGAGCCAACCAGTAAGCAGCCTGCTGCTTACCGGGGCGCGGGCTTAGAATCAAACATACCACCC